>CABHPH010146113.1:0-20092 GCA_902168325.1 Peromyscus nudipes | reverse complement strand
ATAATAATAATAATAATAATAATAATAATAATAATAATAATAATAATGATGAAGGCCAGGCCCCATTCCCAGCAATACATTATCAATGCAAAATGAACTCGGTATTTTTGGAAGTTTTTTTTTTGTTTTGTTTTGTTTTGTTTTCTCATAATGCTTTTTCTGGGATTTTTCTTCTCTTAGTTTACTCTACAAGTCTTTTGATTATATATTATAGTTTTCAATTTTGTGTTTTTAGGGAATTTCTGTGCGTGCCAATGTATGTGTCTCTATGTATATATGGATTTTTTCCACTTTTTCTTTGACTTTTCTGTTCATTTGTTTGTTTTGTTTTATTTGGGGTTATTTGTTTTTATTTTATTATTACATTTTTTTTCTTTTAGATGCCTGTTTTTTTGTTCATTTGTTTGTTTGTTTTTGGTGAAACACCAAGAAAGAAAGGGGTGGGTCGGAAGGTGGGGTTGATCTGGGAAAAAGTGGACGAGGGGGAACTATAATCAGAATGCATTGTATGAAAAAAATCTATTTTCAATAAAAAATATAAAAAGAAAAAAGTTGCAAAAATATAACTAAGCATGAAGTCGAAAAACAGTGAATTGCTATTCTTAAAGACAAATATCAACAGATACTGTGAAAAGCAAGTTCTGGAGTACCACAGAATGCAACAGGAAGAGGCAGTACTGGAAGATATTTTCAGATCTCTAATAGGAACCAATGACAGAAAAATTCCCAATAAGACATTGAATGAACCCCATTCTTGATGAATTTTGAGAAATCCTCAACACATTACAACCAAAACACAAAACCATGAATTGAACTAGATTTAATGGAATTATCAAGATAATATTATAATTAAGGGGTTAAAAATCAGGATTGGTCCATACTATCCAGAATGTGGTGTAGATGGGGCTGAATACATTGCTCAGTGATTGAAAGTTTTACTGTAGAGGACCTTAGCTCACTTTCCAGGTAGATCACAAACACCTACAACTCCAGTTCCAGTGGAATCCAGTGCCTCTGGCCTCAGTAGGCACTGGACTCTTATGGGCATATATACACACACAGATACATACACACAAAACTAAAATGTAAAAGTAATGTGCTTAGTTTCTTTTGCAAGATAACAGATTCATCAAACTCACAGTAATAACTGTATTGATAACATTGAATTAGACAAGTGGAACAAATTATGAAGTTTGAAAATAAATGTGTGCATACATGATGTCCGACTGATGGATCCCTGAATATCAATGGTAACATATAGTCTTTTTCCTGAAAGATGTCACTGTACTTTCCCTTCTTCCTGTGGACTGAAAATGAAATTAGATGCCTTTATAGCAACAGACATATAACAAATCAAATTCCTTAGTGCAAAACCATGCACCCAATGCAACAGGAGCAAGGAAAAAGAGATAAGGTTTTGGAAATGTGAGGTGCACACTAGGTGCCCACAGAGGCCAGAAAAGGGTATCAGATCCTCTGGAACCAGACTTTTGTATTATCGTGAGTCAGGATGTGGGTCATTAGAACTGAACCCAGGCCCTCTGCGGGACCAGGAGTGCTCTTCACTGCTGAGGCATATCTCTAGCCCAAAACGCTGTATTTTTCCCGAAATAGTTGACAAAAATCTATTTTTAAAATGTGTACATTTTTTAACTCAGGCTTTTTCTAAGCCTCTGTTTCACCCAAATTATTCAGTACCCATGAACAACTGTAAAAAAGAACTAGTAATTATTTTCATAGTGGAAAATTAAATGTAACTCAATCCTGGAATTATAGAATAACACATGAGCACAGAATTTCATTTATCCATTTGAAGAGATACTTAAAAGTATCCCTATTGACTAAGAGGGATCCCTTCCTACTCTACTTGTTAAATGACAAAATTTTTAAAAAAATAACACAAACACGCACACATTTATTACAAAATGTGTGATCTAGGGGCTGGAGAGATAGCTCAGTTGTTAGGAGCACTGGCTGCTCTTGCAGAGGACACGGGCTTAATTGCCAGCACCAAAACAGTGGTCAAGAGTCATCCATAACTTCTATTCTAAGGAATCAGATGGCCTCTGGGATCACTGCATGTCATTAGTACACATACATATATGTAGTAAAACTAGCTGTACGCCTACAAAAAAATTAATTAATTAAAAAGTTTTTTTTAAAAGTGTGAGCTAAGGTCTGTGTAAAAACAATAATAATTAAAAAACCATAAATGTGTTTGGGTTTGAAATAGCGAGCTGGAGAAGAAAGCTGTCAGTAAACCTCTCATCACTGGACGCTGAAAACTGAGACAGCATAAGTGGAACACAGGTGAAATGGAGCGGCAAGCAGAATGCTGAGTCATAGTGTTAAATTGTGCTCACTTGTGTAATTAGCACTGTTTGTGTAAAAATCATACTTGTTCACAAATCTACACATTAGTAGTGCTAATCCAGGTGTCACTAAAATATGATTGTCAGGTTGCTCTTTGCTATGAAATGTCAGGTTATCGTTTATGATTAACATGTTTTAGTATCATTCACAAAAGATATTTCCAAATTGTGTGTGGAAAAAAGAATTACAAAGAATTCAAAGAACATATAAAGCCAGAAATATACACAATTGGAAATGTTTAATTACATTCATTAATATTACCCCACCCCATTCTAAGCTGGCTAGGCAATTAGCAGTGAAAAAACAAACAAACAAACAAACAAAAACAAGAAAATGTCCTCTGTGGACTAAGATTTTGATGGGACAGTGAAAACTCAAAGTTTTCGAAAACAAACTGTTTTGGTTTTAGTACAAGACAAGTTGGAAGAAAGTTAAGAAAGTTAAATAGGCTAGGAAAACTAAACCATGTCATGTTTCTGGAGGGTTAGAAGATTTTTGTTGCATATTTAAAAGGATTACCTACCCCAATTAATCCTTTCAGAATAATAAGCATTCAACGGGCGAAGTGAATTACAATTTTGTCCAGTATTCTGAGTACCTAATTTAATTTCAAGCCTAGACTCTTGTGGGAGTAACGCTTAGGAACATTCTGCATTTCAAAGCGCACTTGCGGCTCCTGGTCCTCCTTTTCCAACTGGAATCGTCCCCGATGTATTGTAAATCAATTTTACTGAAGAAACTTGGTAGGTCTATCAGCATATTAAGCAAATATTACTGTGAATTTCTCGAAGGAAAATTACATGTCATCTATTCTTCATCGAGAGAATTTTTCATGGTTGATTTAATACTGTATTGACCATTTATTGTGTGGTGATTTTATTTTATTTTTTAATTTTACTCCAGCTAATTTAATGTGGCAAATTCATATCAATATTTTTTAAGGAGTCCTCATAGTCTGTGCTTGTATAATCTATTCATGTGTACTTTGTTTAATAAAACAATAGTGTCTCTATCTGTCCCAAGTATGTACCTAATGAATGGTGACCGGTGTAATGACAATGTGGCATGGTAACCATATATCTTGTTGCTAAGAATTTCTTTTTAGGACATGATTCCTTATACTATTCTTAAGTGTATGAGGTTAGCATAGGTGTTAGGTCAGTGATCTTTGCTTTACTATAAAGATATGTCAGACATAATTAAGTTCTTAAAGGAAAATTTCTTGTTTGGACTCAAGTATTGAAGTTTTCTGTACAAACTCAAATAGACCCCAAACTTCAGATTTCTGGTGTGTGTACTGAGTGATAAAGTCAGAGAGAGTGCTGTGAACAACAACAAAAACAACAACAACAAAAACTGCTTACTCATGGCCAGGATAAGGGGGAAGAGGTGGCCATAGCCCTACAATTCCCTTTAAGGCCATTCCCTCAATGACCTACGGGTCTTTCACTAGGCCCTACCTTCTAAAGATTGTACCAAATTTTAATAGTGCCATGTTAGTGACCAAGTCACCAATGCACAGGCCTATGGGGCAGTTGTCCTGACCATTGCAACACCACAAAATACTTCCCATCAGACTATAAAAACAAACCATTGCTTCTCTGCTTCACTTTCCTATCCTATATATGATAGATGTGTGTGTATATGTGTGTGTGTGTTTGTGTGTGCATATGTATGTGTACACACACATATGTGTTATTTTGTAACAATGGAACGATCTTTTTCCCCTCATGAAGCATTTGTTCCATTATTTTTTAAACAATTTTACTTTTCTGGATTTTCATTTTGCTCCAAAATTGGGTAAAGAGGTGTTCTAGCAGCTGTGACAATTTAGCTCAAATGGATCATTTAGATTAGCAAACATATGTACCATATGCTATAAATGCCACAGCTTGTGAACCCATAAAATGGGGAAAGTATGCTTAAACTTCCTAGGAATTCATCGTTAGAACTGAAAATTGAAGGATGACTCCAAACTTAGAGTTTGGGAAGAAGTTGCAGTCTCACGTGCTAGAGATGAAGTGGTGACGTCACATCATCAAGATCGTTTCTAGAGCCAGTGAGTTGGCTCAGCAGTTGAAGACACTTCTCACCAAGCAAGAAGATCTCAGTTCAGTCTCTGGGACCCACATGCTGGAAGAAGAGGAATAATGCCCACAAGATGTCTTTTAATGGCTACCATAGGGCATGAACATGCATGTGCTTCCACATACTCACGACCAGCAATAAAAAAAAAATGTAAACATTAATTATGTTTTCAAAGACTTTAAAAAAAAAACCTATGTGACTAGAGGGGGGACATTATGTATAGATTTGTGTGATGCTCAAAGAAACTTCAGAGAGAAACAGATCAGAGTTCAAATCCTTTCAGTGACTCAGATCTCAATGAAGGGGGACCGTTCCAGCTGTCATTTTATTTATTTATTTTTAACAGAAAGGGCCACTGCAGACCTCACCTATGAACTCAGTACAGAGGAATAGTGCTGGTCCTAGAGATTCCTGCAGGACTCCAGAGCTTAGTTGTCAGTGGAAGAATGCTGTTCTGGCTCATTCCCCTAACACTGACAGAGTAGATACAGTGGCCGGTGAAGCAGTGGATTGTAAATTGTAAATGTGAAGAGTTAGAGACACCGGAGCCGCTGCAGGAAACTGCAAGTCTGAGCACAGTATAGCGTGACAGAGAACACTTTCTCCCATGTGCAAATGAGAGGTAGAGTTGCATAAAGAAATCAGGAGCCTTGTGTTGTGCCGTACGTACCCCGGATTCCTGCTGGCGTTCCTGTGCTGTGTGCCACACACATGGTGACATGATGGCTGTCTCTTCAGATCTGAGCAGGAAAGCTTAAGGACTGGAGAACCACACTAAAGGAAAAGTGAACTGTGTTTGAGGACTAAAGAGGAAAATCTGAAACCTGCCGATAAATTAATGGAATATCTAAGTTTTGAAATAAGATTTAAAGGGTGATGTGTATTCTGTACTGTCAAAGATTGTATTTGTATCCTGTATTTCCCTAAAAAAAAAAAAAAAAAAAAAAAAAACAAATGAAAGGAAAAGGAAAATGTGTTTTGGTAAAGATTCTTCCTCACCAAGATCACAATAAAAATCAACCAGAGAGGCAATATTTCTCCACGGGCAAACAGCTTGCTGCACCATCTCGGCGACCTGAGTTCAATCCCTGGAGCCCCATATGGTAGAAGTAGAGAGCTGTCTTCAGTCTTCAGAATATTGTCCTCTGACGTCCACACAGAGGCAAAGATATATACAACTGCTCTGCTAATAAACCTAAAAAATGAATTAGTCATAAATAAGTGGGCAATTAATTAAACTTGCCTTAAAAGATTACATTAACATGAGGGTAGTTATCTTACTGGGAGACCTGAATTTTCAACTATGTTTTCCACGGTTTGTATATTTCTATGTGTTGTGAGTCTTTGTAAGTACTTTTGAAGCTAGCGTACTTCTAGTCTTTAAACAATAACTTTAGCTATTTAAATAATAGAGTGTGAAGATTGTTAGAAGTATGTTTAAAATCACCATAACCATGAGATTTGGAGAATTCTTGGAAATACTGATTTAAGTTTCTAGAATCCAAAAAAGTGGCATGGCAAGGATTTGGAAATTCCAAGATACTTGTTTTTTTTTTTTCCTTCAATTTATATTAAAATTCTAAAATGTATCCTGGTTGAAGAATACATGTACTCTTAAAAATAAAAACAATAAAACACCAAAATGTGTTACAAAAAATGGTTATATTGCAGTTATTAAAACTATTGATTAAATACATATAAATTTCAGTCTAATTTTTCCCATACTGCCCTAGCATCTTAATTGTACAACATCTTAAAATATAAAATATTTAAGGTATCTAAGATCTTTCTTTAGGAAGGTCATTTTCAAGTTGTTCTGACTTCCTGATAAAACCTCAGTACTTAGTTCACATTGAAAATTTATAATGATATTTATGTTAGTGATGCTCTTAACATGATGGACTTGGTAGTCATACTTTATCAAATATAGTCTATTGGGTGAGTGTAAAGGGTGTTTTGACTCAATGAATAATAGAGAAGTAGAACCTGAATGAATGTGTGTTGTTGATATTTGTATGGCCATGTCAAGCATCCCATAGCCTTACACTACAGGAATGTAGAAGTGTTGTGATTGTATACTCTAATAAACTTGCCTGAAGATCAGATGACAGAGCCAGCCACTAGATTAGACATAGAGGTCAAGCAATGGTGGCACACATCTTTAATCCTGTCAGTTGAGAGGCAGAGATCCATCTGGATCTCTGTGAATTCAAGGGCTACATGAGAGAAACAGAACCAGGCAGTGATGACACATACCTTTAATCCCAGGAAGTAATATGGCAGGACACAGAAAGATACATAAGGCTTGAGGAAACAGGAACTTGCTCTCTTGAGGCTGAGGATTTTGTAGAGGTAAAGCTAGTGGCTGGCTGTTCTGCTTCTGATCTTTCAGCTTTCCCCCGAATATTTGGCTCTAGGTTATCTATTAATAAGACCATTTAGCAGTTTGTGTTACATGGAAGTCTTCCCCTACCCAGGGTGAGACTCAGAAGGGTTGCAAAGTCTTTCTCTCTGTTCAGATGTTGAAACTTTATGCAGAAAATATCCAGTATATTTCTACCTCCACCCTGGATAGTTATAGACTAAAATCTGCTCGCCTACTGACTGATACTTCCTTCCAAATTAACAAAACCTATCTCTCTGATCTATCTGTATAACATAAACTGACTGCTTACTTGTCTGTATGTGATAACTCCACCCTTTTGTTCAACTGTATACAATAACCACGTCTCTCTGTTAAATTATATATAATAAACATGTTGAGCTTAATATACAATAAACATTATATGTTATAAATATATAATAAACATAGGAGAGGAGAGACTGTGATTTCTCCATCAGTGAACTGAATATATCTGAAATGCAGAATATATCTGCATTTTCTTCATTCCCTCTTCATCCCATTCAGGCTAGTCCCTGGAGCCATGTGGCAATAGAATTCTTCAAGCAGTTAAATGATTGGAATATGAATTCTAAAGTTAATACGGCTTGTGATTGCAAGATTTGGTGACAATGATGAGCTGAAGCTTTATGAGACTTTTAAACTTTTCTCAGGTAGAAATTGTGATAGTTTCATCAAAGTCTGATGATATAATAATGAAGATCAAAGGGGAGAAAGAAACTATAGGTCAAATCTAGGCCACCAGTCAGTATGGAGTGAATGGTGTGAGCAGATGATACCAAGAGCAATCTCAGGATGGTCATGGTGCAGCACAGCTCAGCATCCCTTTCAGCCCTGGGTAGTGTGAAGCACAAGCCCAGAGGACAAGGTTTAGATCACACCCTCAATCTGTGATCACAACATCTTAGAAACATGTTCCTTTCATCACGGGCAATTCGTGACAGCTATGGTGTTGATTATTTCCATGTAGTTTGCTTTCTTTCCCTCTCTCTTTCTTTGTGTCTCCCACTCTCTCAACCCCCACTTCTCACTTCCTACATTCACTGATATACAGAAAAAAAGAAAAGAAAAGAAAAAATACTAGTTTGTATTTTAGCTGTTAACTAGCTAATATATTATGTGAGTTTTAAAAAGTGATTGCCAAAATGTCAGAAGACAGCAGTAAAATTTTTTATGGAATAGGTGCTCTTCTAAATATGACTTTATGTGTGGAATGAATAGAATTCATAAGGAAATTGGCCAGAATACAATTTTAATTAAAAAACCATTCATAACATTTTTTTCATTATTTAATATATAAAATAAACATAACAAATAGATAATGAAATTATAGATTCCCTCATCTTTGGAATGGTAAACTCACTCACATATTTACTATATATTTATAGACAGGCTTCTTCTCCTGTATTTTCTACTGTCCTTCCAACTACATAACTAGTTAAGAAGAAAGATTCTGAAGCTGAGATGCTCTAGGGAGACATGTTTCCTTGAGTAAAGTATTTTGTATTTTCATCTTCCTTTGATCTTTGATCAGCATAATTACTCACAATTGGAAGTAGATGTTAGTAAATGCCTTATGGAGCTCTGAGAACTAAATCCAGCCAGCAAGGAATCTAAGCAAAGAAAGCAAACTCATGGTCACTAGATGACCTGTAGTAAAACAGTGCTCCCCTCATGACGGTACACTTCATAACTATTAATATAAAATGTTTGAACATTAAGTCACTGAAGCACAGTTGTCAACATATACAACTGATAAATGTTACCATTAATAGTTTAGTTTTGGTATGAAAGTATAACATAGCAAACATGTTTTCTTTTGTCCTAAATAGTTTTTCTAAATCAGAATTCCAGACCAAAAAAATGTACCAAATGTGAAAAATATTGTCATAATTATGTCATAGTCATCCAGTGATTTCAAAACAGGAATCAGGCATCCTGTATGTATAGCAGGCAAGTCACTGAGCCACAGGCAGAAAGTGCTAGGAAGTGTTTTCCATGCTTATTTTTGATATAATCCTTTTTATATTGTATATTATGTAGGCTTTATGATAATTTTAGTACACTATAAATGTTACAAGGCAATGATATACTTCTGCTTATAAAATATACAGAGAGTATATCACATTTAGAAGGAACAAGAAAGGCTTAAGGGTAGCTCAATGGTAGAGCCACTACTTAAGTTATATGAAATCCTGGGATTGTTACCTGACACTGAAAAAAAATAGGAAGAGAATAAAAGCATAAAAAAAAGAAAGACACAAAAGCAGAGAGGGAGACAACATGAAAAGAACAGGGGGAGGAAGAAGTGGTACAGAAGAAAAGAAGGAGGTGGCAAAGGAGGAGGAGGAGAGGGAGGAGACAAGTTATCTAAATGCTATGGTGCCTGAGTTATGTTCCTGAATTTAGGAATCATAATATCCACTATAAGGGAATTTATAGTGTATTTGAGAAGACAGAAATTACAAGGGAAATTTCACTGAACTGTGATTAAGTGAAGGAAGAGGAAACTAGAATAATGGGCTCCCTAAGAAAACTAATCTGTAGAGACATGATTCACTGAAGCGCTATTGATAAGGACTTTTTCAAAGAGCTCAGGAATGCAAAGAGAGAGGTTCAAAAGCTGCAGAAATCATCATATTTCAGAAAATGAAAGTGATTCTGTAAGCCATAAGTGGAACTGGTGATTTATGTTAAAATCTGGTCTCTATGAATCTTGGCAGAAGTCAGGGTTTTACATTAGGGATAATTACTAACAGTGAAAATTTAAAACAAGAAAATAAAACAGCATTTTGAATTTTTTTTTCAATTGGATAGTGATAAAAATGGTTGATTGGTTTAAGTTAGAAGGGAATTAAGAAACTGTGATGTCCCAAAGTCAAAGTGGATTTGATAGTGCCTGCAGTTCAAGAGCTGTTAACGTAATTTACAGATCTTTTTTATGCTAGTCATTACATTTTAAAATAAATATTTTTAAAATAAATATTATTATTGTGTGTCTGCATGCCTCTTCCTGCACATGGGTGCACTAATGTATGTGCTACAATGCACATGTGGAGATTAGAGGACAACTTGTGGGTCTTGTTTTCCTTCCTCTACCATAGGGGTTGTGGGGATTGAATTTGTGTCATGCGACTTGGATGAAAGCATCTTACCACTCTGAACCATATTGAAGACCCCCATATGTGAGGTCCTGCCTGCCTATCGAACAGTCTTGAATGGAAGAATGAGGATTAAGAAATAATAGATATGAAAAATAGAGACATAGAATGAAAGGACCAAGCAGATGCCATAACAGGCTGCTCAGTCTTCTCTCAGAGATCAGGCCTCAATTTCAGTTTCCTGAGACTTGAGCAAGCAGTCTCTGGGAGGGCCATGAACAAAAGACACAGTCCTTGCAGTAGCTTCCTTTCTGCACGTACTCTGACTGTGTAAAGTTCAGCCAGATGTTTACTGTATGGGGCCCCTCACCAACTTACCACTGAGCCAGCCCCCACAGTCAGTACGTGCTAGGCCAGCTAGCCCCCATGGCGGCTCAAGGACAAAGCCTGGGACTTGTACTGGACTGCCCCCAAAATGATAATTGTATTCCTAAGTGTAGATAAGAACTTAGACCCCTTTTTCCCAGGTGGCTTTATCAGCTACAGAAACTTAAAAAAACACAGTCAGGATATTCAACCATCTGGCAGAGGCTAAGTGGTCATAAAACATCCCAAACTTCAAGGACCCCGGAGATGGGTTGTAAAACTCCTGACAGGGCAAACAGATAAGACCAAGTCCAGGCCCGGGAAAACTGGACCAATCAAGGATGGACCCGTACTAACCCCCTCCCCCTAAGAAATTTGATGGGTTTTGCCTATAAAAACTAACTTCCCTAAGAAAGGACAAGCTTCTCCCGGCCTCACTGCTAAGAGTGAGTGTTTGGGATGAGCTTCCCTGACCACGTGGCTTGTAAAGAATAAACCTTGCTTTTGCATTCTGTACCTAAAGTCTCCGGTGGCTTCTTTGGGGACGTGATCTGGGCATAACAGACGATGTAAAAGAAAAAGATAAATACAGAATAGCATGGGGGAGGGGGCTCTGGGTCAATACCACAGTCACCCTAAGTTTATTCCTCATGGGCATTTTAAATACCAGCAAGGGGAGAGGCAAAAGACCTCCCTGTCTCAAGGACACCAAGGTTCAAGGTACAAAGTAAAGACAAGCGTGAACATTTCCTTAATTCTCAAAACATCTAATAGCCACGCCTTAAGGCAAAGCATCCTGTGATTAGGCCTTGAAGTACAAGACAACAACTGGTAACCACGCCTTTGGCCAAAATATCCTATTAGGCAGGCTTGGGGGCAAAACAAGCTCAGACTCACTGACCTTGAGTCAAGATGGAGCAAAGCCACACAATTAAGTCTCTGTGGGCCCCCACACTCAGGTTCTTCATTTTTAAGGTCCGTAATTTCCTGTGATGTTTAAAGCAAAAAAGTTGAAGCTTAGTGATAAAGATGAGGATGGGGGAAATGTTTACTTACAATGTTTAAAATGATGCTGTGTTATAGCTTGAAGGACTTCATTAAAGATATAAGAGAATAGAATTGCATGGGAATTGAGTACATATGAATTACAGAGGCAAATGACGTATTCGCAAGAACTAATCTTTTCCATGGGAACCACATTCCAGAAGAGTATTACTATTACACGCTGGTAAGCAAGATGTGCATCACCTGGTGAATTCAGCTCTGCACACTCCTTTGGAGAGAGCGAGTGGTGACTTAAAAAATGATCACTGTGTGACACTGCTCTGTTGCTGTTGTTCAGGCTAACTGTAGGTTACAAACAGGAAAGATTACCAACAATGGGCTCTCCAGTCCCTATGAATGCAATCTTATTCCATATGTCAAAATGTCTAATTTCCCCAACTTTGTAATAGCAACTGGTTTCAAATCTCAGCATGAGTTCAGGCCTCTGAAGACGTATCAGTTTGCCTATTACTACAAAGCACTTTATAAAATTTGATTTTATTTGCATTGACTTGGTTTTAAAGAGAATAAAAAATGGTCAAAGTGGGAGATTAATACATGGTTGAAGAAAATAAGACAACCCTAAAATAATAGGTTAAAAACAAAACCAAAAAACCATAAAATAAGAGCCACACGTTCTTCCGTAGTTGCTGAGGCAGACTACAGAATTACTCTACTATTTTCTAAAATGGTGTTTGTGTGTATGTGAATGTGTATTCATGTTTGTACACATGTGTACATTTATATGTGGTCCTGACTTAGAAAGCAGAATAGTGAAGAAGCGTTATGTCTCCAGCATTTTGGAACTGTGTGTAAACATAGTATGGAGAGGTTAAAGGCTTAAAAGTATGGCTTTTATACTGAATACTCTACATCTTCAGTGATTTCTGTTCACAGAAAATTTGGTGAAAGGCAGCCTAGGTGAGTGACATATTGAGGTTGTCAAGGATCACAGCAATCACTCCAAATCTGTTCCCAATACAGGAACCTGTGGAGTTTATGGAGATTTAAGGACCCTTTAACTCTTGAATGTTTTCTACAGCTAATCATGCAAAGTTATATCTCAAAATGGCACTCCTGACCCTTCACCCTGGCGAAGTGAATTACTCCAGATTAAAACACTTCTAATGACACACAAGGAAAAGCTGGTCTCAAATGTCCTTGTCTGGAGTCAACATTCCTGGATGACTTTAATCATGACTTGTTGGATTGCAAAAATAAGGAGCAATCTTAGGTCAAATCAAATGAGTCTGAGTTAGAATTGCATTGCAATATGGTCAAATAAAGAAATGAAATCATTATTTAAAAGGGAAAACAGAAAATACAAAGTAGACATGGAATTCTAACATACCTGTGATGGTTTATTTTTTGAAATTAAAGAAAAAGGAAATAATTTAATTGTTACATTTTTTTTAAGATCAATGTAGTTTTGTTTGGTTTTGCATTGTTGTATTTGACGTATCTTCTGGCTTTGTAGCCAAGTTCGTCCACCAACTCTCAATCCTTCCGCGCAAGTGCCACAAGGCCAGGGCTCAAAATTGTATTGGAATCTGTCTAAAAGTTTCCCATCATGGGATTCTTCAGTGATTACATGCTTTCTCCTATATACTGAAGCATGTGTAAACAAATACAGCTGGCTGACCAGGATGTGCCTTCCTGAGAAAAATAGACCCTAAAGCAGTGGTGCTCAAGCTGTGGGTTGCAACCCATTTGGGGTTATAAGGACTCTTTTACAGGAGTCACCTATCAGATAACCCATATATCAGATACTTACATTATGATTCATAACAGTAGCAAAATTATAGTTATGAACTAGCAACAAGATAATTTTATGGTTGGGGGGGTCACAACTTGAGTAGCTGTATTAAAGGTTTGCAGCACTAGGAAGGTTGAGAACCACCCTTTAAGGCCTTAAGGATTATAGAGGTAGCAGCAACATTCATTGTGGGCAGTCATTAAAGATAAATAATTAAAAGAAGTTTGCACTGTGTTTTGGGAAATAACATCAGTTTAAGACACTATAAACATAAAATTTTTAAATTTTACAACATTTACCTCTTTCTTTGAATGTTCTTTTCCCTACTGTTTCCTCATTTTTTATTTATCCCCATTAGCATAGCCTTTTGTTTTTTTACTTTCATTACTGATGAAAATAAAATATGTTTAGCCATTAATATCTAACTATAAAATACCTCTTATGTTCCCATGTCTGGATAATTGCAAATTAAAATTACTGTAATATAAAATGCTTATTTGTCAGTGATCTATGATAGCCAAAAAATCTTAGAAAAGAATAGATTATATGAGATCTACGTTTTGATGGCCAGAGTCATTGAGATTTGATTTGAAGGGGATTCTGTAAATATTTTCCAAAAACGAGTTTGTTTGAACTTCACAAAGCCCTATTATGATCTTCCTACTGCATATGAGATACAGACAGTGTGTACAGGTAAAATAATGTTTCAGCCTAAGGACGAAATAATCCCTTCCTATTTATGCCCAAATTCTTCCACTTTAGATTTAAGTTGTGAGCTTCAGAAATGTCAGAGTTTTTCCTTTTCATGTTGTACCACTTATTCATAGAGAGCACAAAATACAGTCTTACATATGCAAGGTAATTACAAAATAATTATTTTCCCCAATATAGGTACTTATCAGCTGGTTTAAATCTTCTCTTCAAATAAATTTATATAAAGAATCATGCTCAGCCGGGCGTTGGTGGCACACACCTTTAATCCCAGCACTCGGGAGGCAGCGCTAGGAGGAACTCTGTGAGTTCGAGGCCAGCTTGGGCTACCAAGTGAGTTCCAAGAAAGGCACAAAACTACACAGAGAAACCCTGTCTCGAAAAACCAAAAAAAAAAAAAAATGCTCAGTGATGATCATTCCAAAGATGAACAAATATTTAAAGGTAAAGAATTAAAATCTATAAGATGTCAATAACCATATAAATTGTTGCTAACATTTGATGGACACTTTTTCTAATCATGCATATTTGTATATGTACAAGGCTCTTCTGTACCTAAGGGTTCCATGTATATGAGAAAACTCTACAGTGTGTCAATTCTGACATTTAGATAATGTTAATTCTATATTATTATTATTATTGATACTTTGTAATTATATATTTGCCTGAAGTTGTGAAAGCTATTTTAACTATGAGGTCTATTCAAACAAATGCTTCTTTTACAAAGTATTAAAGTTGGCAGCAACTCTCACATTTTTCTTTGTGTTATTAAAGTTTTGGGAGAGACATTTCTTGAGCCTTTCCTCCTAAAATAGCCCAGCCACAAAACTGTGTATTCAGTCTTAGCTGGCTTTGAACGCCACTTGGTATCAAAGCATAGTAATATTCAGGGTGTAGGTTCTCAGCCATTGGAGTTGAACTAAATTCAAAGATTACAGTAAAGAATGGAGAGAACTAAATTGTAAGTCCTTAAAACTTCAATCGGCATTTGGCCAAACCTTAATTGGACGAGTTTGAAAAGGCTGTGCTGACAAAATGATTTTAGAATCAGCTAGGATAGTTCAATTTCTGCAGAGTCCTAGACTAAGCTCAGTGAAGCCTAGCTTGTACTAGTCATGTGATCTGCCTGTTGAGTGCATTTTTCATTTCAAAGTGTCTGCTGATATTTACAAAGTATTCTTGAGTGAACACCTTAAGCTTGTGATAATAAAATCCATGCCACTGCTTTTCTGCCTCACAGAATAAAATAGATTGGATTTGCTCTTAAGTATTTAATAACTTAATGGATTCATGGGCCATTGGACCAGGACATCATCTATTTTATCTATTATCAGGTTCCAAATTGTGTTCTCTGTCTTCCTTTAACTATTGCAGAATACTAAGCTATCTACCTCAAGTCACCCCAGACAGTCTTACTCACTAATATTTCTCAGTTTATCCATTAAAATGCCCCTGTTGTGTATATGAATCATTGTAACTGAGCTTAGGGAATGTGTACCATAATGTGTGGGAGAAATACCCTGATCCTCATCACTGGTATCCAACTACCCTCTTCCTCTACCAAAGGAAACCTCAAGCCCCCAAAACGTAGAAGAGAAGTTAATGTACCATTTCCTCCCATGTTCTAAGTAGTTGGCCCCTGGGGCTACTAAAAAGATACAGGACACAGTAATGCAGGAAAACCCTTCTTCAGTGTAGAGCTAGAAAAGACCTGTGCTCTTATATGCTCTATAAATGTAATACTTAGGAAGCAATTCTAATATAGATTCATATTAAACATTAAAAATTCAAGAACTATAATAACAATAATTTAAAAGTCATTTACTACATTGTTGCTAACTATCATTTTCATAAGTTGATTTTGAGTTAAATAAATTATTTTAAAAAGTATTCTAGGTGACACTTGAAAATACACTAAAAGTTCTTGAAAATATCTCATGGGGTAACTATACTATGCCATATCTAATAGACTAAATTATTAAGGTACTTAAATTTATTTTACATGTGTTGATGTGAGGGTGTCAGATACCCTGCAATTGGAGTAACAGACAATTAATTGTAAGCTGCCATGTAGGTGCTGGGAATTGAACCCCAGTCCTCTGGAAGAATAGCCAATGCTCTTAACCACTGAACCATCTCTCCAGCCCCTTCATATAGTATATTTTTAAACTGTTAGAATTTCAGCTTAATGTAATAAAAGATAGTTAAAATTATTTAGACACTATAATTTAAAATGAAATGACTTTACAAAGAGTTATTCCAGAGGTTACAAATTTAACTATAAATAGAAAGTGTTAGAAAATTTCCATTTGCATTAAAAAAATTAGGAGGCAAGATTCTGTGTTCTCTTAATTTAAATTCTGTGTTTAAATTCTGTAATTATACATTAATGAATCAGAAAAATATTAATATATTAGTTTTCAATAGCTCTGGTCATTTCTGAAGACTAACTTTATTGTTAGCCACATTAAATGGAGGTTTCAAATATTTCCTCTCTAATTAGGGTAATACTAAGCAATAAGATCTTACTCAATGCTCCAGCCTGGACATAATTTTGTAATCATGTATCTGTCCTTCTAACTAAAGGTTTCCTTTGGCCCTCTCAGCTACAAGGCTCTTGAGTGCATGGCTATAATTTATGAAGAAAAAGACCAAAAGCTTTTTAAATTTTGCCTCCTGATCCTGAGCTGGTGAGGAGGGAAAAATATGGAGCTTCCACAACTTTTAAGAAGCTATAAACCATTGTGCTCATGGTAGCATTTATCAATTTGTAACGACTGCTACAAGGCTTCCAGCAATCAATTATTCCCTGGCTCTATGAGGGACTCCGAGCTGTATCTGATAAACTAGAAATCAATTTTGCTGCCTTATGGCTAGTTCTAAATATGCTTCTTCTCAACACATTTAAAATAAACAAGGTTAGAATCTAGCTGGTTCTTATACAATCATTTTTACAGTATGGCTCAACACATAAACATTTTCAAATGCAAATGAGAAATACATTTTAGGTTCATGCTTCTTGCTTCCATCCTCCTTTCTCAATAGGGAAAACTGAATAGATTTTTCCCTTTGGCCTTACACAAAAGTAATTTATAATTGATAGAAACAGTTATTTAAGCTAAGCAACTATCTTTCTTCATTAGACTGATGTCAAATACTGCAAAGAGGAATATTTGCTAGACAAAACAATTTAGCAGAGTCTTCGCTATCATAGCAACTGTCATCGAGTGTGTGATCTGCAATAATGCTAGACAGAGACAAGTAAAGATTTCCTCAAACTCTTTGTAAGTCTTATATTTCCCTTTAGCTTTTTTCTTTTTTTTTTTTTTTGCTTTCCATTACAAGAAAGAATATAGAAAATCAAAGGATAATATGAAATCAAAGAAACAGATGCTCAAAGGAATCATGAGTTTTTCTTAGTGGATAATGACAAAATAAAACACATTACAGAAAAGTATTAGAAAATTTCTCTTTTAAATACCAATTTCATTATAGATTTTGACCAGGGATGTTGTTCGATGTTTAAAAAAAAGAAAACTAAATTTCGTTGGAATGAGATGGTCAAATGGCCTCAGGATACATTTCCACATAGTATAAATTAGTTGTTACACAGTAAATGAACTTTATAATAGAGCATTTTGGCAGGTGCCAACTTAATTAAGAGAACAGTAATGAAAACAGCCCGATACTTATTCACTTCCTGATGTGAGATGTTTCAAACTATTTTGAGGTAAAATTTTCTTTAACGAGAATCTAATGATAATGAACCTGTGGGATTGTGGTATTCTCAAATATCTGGATTTATACTTTCAAATTTACTTGAAGTAAAAAAGAAAATAAGAAAAGGGAGGAAAAGGGACAGAGACAGAGTCTTAGTTTGGGTTTCCATCGTTGTGATGAAACACTATGACCAAAAGCAAGATGGGGAGGAAATGATTTACTCTGCTTATGCAGAGGCCACGGAGAGGTGCTGCTTACTGGCTTCCTCCAAATGGCTTGCTCAGCCTGCTTTCTTATAGAACCCAGGACCACCAGCCCAGGGATGGCACCAACTACAATGGGCTGGGTCTTCTTCCATCAATCACTAATTGAGAAAATATCTTATAGACCCAATCTTATTGGGACATTCTCTTACTCAAGGTTCCTCCTCTCATATGACTTTAGTTTGTGTCAACTTGACATAAAACTATCCAACACAGACAGACAGACAGATAGATAGATGATAAATAGATTTCTTAATACAAAAATAAATGCAAGCTTTCTATCAAGTTTTTCTGTATGAGATTAAATTAACATTGTTTATGAGGTGCTTTATTGCTTTATTTCCTGGACTCTCAGAAATATGGTTCTTGACCTATAGAATGAAGATAATGGAATGGGGATGTAGCACAGGGGTAGAGCTCACAAACCCTTGCTTATATTCTTAGTACTATAAAAATAAATTATTAATCAAAATGAAAATGATAACTATCCATTTCATCTTTCTTTCATACTAAGAATTAAATAACTATATTACCATTCTGGTGCTGGATATTAGATGATAGAGTCAGAGCTTGAAGTTCAATGGAAATTTTCCACAAACTTAAAAATGTAATATAATCATTAATAGAATAGTAGGAAGTTCATCATGGTGTCAAGAGCACAGGTAGATGGTATTTTTCACAAGGAATTAACCGATAGTTAGGAAAAACAGAGTAATTGTCAGTCTGGTAATTGTAGAGAGATTGAAGAAGGAGAATTGCAAATATAATGCCAGACTGGGTTACAGAGTGTGTGTGTATATATATTTAGTTCTTTTGAAGTATTGTAAGCCAGACCCAAACTAATTTTTAAAGAGGAATGTGACTTTTATTATTTGGGTAGAAATTTTTGGATGCATTCTTCAGATGTCAATGAGCACATACATCAACTTGGGACGTATTAAATGGAAAGTGATTTCATTATTTCACTTGCTTTTTGGCATAACCATCAAAGGAAAGAATATTAAAATAAGATCCAAACAGATGAGATAATAACATCTTCTAGAATGAAAACACATCTCTTATTGATTCTATATCTTGAATCATTTCCATATTATGATTCAATTTGTACAAATAGGCACTAAAAGATGAGACTGAGAATAAGACATTTCTTGATAAACAAATACATTGTAACATAAAGCATACTATTTGAAAACAACGTAAAATGAATCCACTTATCAGGTTCTCACATTGAAATTAAAGGTGAAAAACAAAATCTTTCTTTTCTAAATAGAGAAGAATAAAAAATATGTTTCTCCAAAGAAATATTTTAAGCTACAGATCCTATCATCATTCAAATAATAAACATTACTTTCTTATCTGATTAAATACATAGAACCTGGGTAATATTTTCAAACCTTGGTATGTAAGCCCACCTGAATTTAATCATATTGTCCTCTTGCTTCTGACTCCTGAGTGCTAAGAGCAGAAGTAACTCCTTTAGGATTTCTAAAGTTGTTCCCAATTTGCTGTGTTATCTCATTTATGTATTATATTTTTAAATTACAAAAATGTCAGAAGGATCAAGTAAGAAAATCAAATTATTCATTTTGTCAAACAAAAACAGCTCACTAGTGTTGTGGAAAAATCTTTTTGTATACTATGAATATGTATTACTCTCATTGGCTAATAAAAACTGATTGCCTAATAGCCAGGCAAAAAGTATAGGTAGGGTGATCAAACTGAGGATACAGGGGGAAAGAAGGGTAGAGTCAGAGAGTCAAGAGGATGCACTGAGAAGCAAGATGAAAGTGCCATGGTAATAAAGGTACCACCATGTGGCAGAACGTATATAAAGAATATGGGCTAATTTAAAATGTAGGCGCTAGTTAGCAATAAGCCTGAGCTATTGGCCGAGCATTTACAATTAATATAAGCCTCTGTGTGATAATTTGGAAGTGGCTCATGGGACAGGAAAACTCTGCCTACACACTAGCATTTAATATAACTGAATCAAGATACTCTGCCCTCTTGGCAAGAGACTGGTCATAACAGTGGGAGAGAAGACAGCAACCAGGGTACTCAAATAAATTATTCTCTGGGATGATGTTATAATATGGACTTTGATCTATTTACCTCAGGGATGAAGCCTCTCATGAGCTCTGCTCAGAAGTTCAATTGTCCTTAGTGATGGTGGTTGACTGAACATTTCTGAGTACCAAATCTGCACTAGAAGGCTGTGAGGTGGAGATGAAGACAGGCAGTGAGAAGGTGAGTATGGGAAAGAATAAAA
>CABHPH010146112.1:0-11690 GCA_902168325.1 Peromyscus nudipes | reverse complement strand
CACACACACACACACACACACACACACACACACACACACACACACACTGAGCCACCTCTCTAGCCTGAGATTAGATTTATTTTGTTTTTCAAGGCACAGTTTCTCTGTATAGCCCTGGCTGGCCTAGAACTAGCTTTGCAGACCAGGCTGGCCTCTGCCTTCTGAGTGATAAGATTAAAGAAAGGCGTGCACCACCTCCTGCAATTAGATTTTAAAATACTCAACACAAAAGCAGAAGTAAACTGGCTTACTGTGACAAAGTCTCAAAAGTAGTAAGACTAAAAATATACTTGGGGTCAGCCCATGGTGGCGCATGCCTTTAATCCCAGCACTCAGGAGGCAGAGGCAGGTGGATCTCTGTGAGTTTGAGGCCAGTCTGGTCCACAAAGTGAGTTCCAGGCTAGGGCTGTCACAGAGAAATCCTGTCTTGAAAAAACAAAAGAAAAAAACAAAGCAAAACACCCAGGCTAGCACAGTGGCTGTGGGTAAAGGCTCTGGCTGCTAACCCTGGTACCTTGAGTTTAAGGAGAGAGAGAATTGACTCTCAAAAGTTGCTCTTTGGCCACACATGAAACATGGCATGCACACCACCTCCCATACACACATAAAATATAATGACAGTAACAATCCTAAAAAAACATGTTCCATTCCAACAGGGTAGAGAAGATTATACTTAACTCCTTGCCACAGCAA
This sequence comes from Peromyscus nudipes, assembly GCA_902168325.1. NCBI lineage: Eukaryota > Metazoa > Chordata > Mammalia > Rodentia > Cricetidae > Peromyscus > Peromyscus nudipes. The sequence continues at coordinate 10,997 of CABHPH010146112.1, read as the reverse complement.
AGACAGAGCTTGAGACCAAGCACTAGTTTGCATCCCACCAAGAGTAGACAAGGCAAGTAGAGTATGACCTAACGGATGGATGTCCGCATACTTACAAATCTCCTTTCTGCAGGTTTCTTGACATTGATTGGGTTTGATGCCATGTCAGGTAAGATGGCTGCAATGAGCTCCCCAGATATGTCTCCTGCAGCTACTGTCCCAAGCCAGTCTGACCCTGAGAGACTCTAATAGGAAGAGACATGTTCATTTCACCCATCAACCCATTCATTCCCGTGATAGTGACTTATGTCTGAGGTCGAGGAGACACACAGAGAAACAACCCATGTCTCTACCAATAGTTATCATACACTGTTCCTCCTTCTGCCCTGAATCGCTGTCTGCCCCTGACTACCGCAGTGAGCACACGGGCATCTCCTGCATACTGAAGCTCGGGGAAGGAGAGGCTCACCCAGACGGTGCCTTTTCGTGGAGCAGTAAAGTAGGCCTTAAAACCAAGGTAACCAGCATCGATGTAATGAATTCCACAGAGCCCGTAACTACGAGAGAGAGAGAGAGAGAGAGAGAGAAAATAAACCATCCCTCTTCTAAGACTAAGTTCTTTTCCTACAGAATTCAAAATAACCTAGAACAAACCCAACCCTCCTTTCCCCAGAGTGTGCCCCAACCCTTAGGGCCTGTCCCCACAACTCAGATCTTCATCTTGTCGTACGAGGCATAGCAGTTGTCCTGAGCCACCGTGACACCATTGTAGGGAAGCAGCCAGGAAAGCTCTGTACTCAAGAAGCGCTTGATACAGTTTATTGGCTCATAAGGTCGTCGAAGATCCCAGAATTTGATTTTCCGGTCACTCCCCGCAGAAACCAGGAAATGACTGAAAAGATGGGGGATCAAATCAGAGCCAGTGGGGAGGGGTCAGCCTGCTGCAGTCTCCCCTCCCACAGACTCTTTTTAACTAAATTTGTTAAAGTTTATTTTACATACCAACCAGTTTCCCCTCCCTCCTCTCCTCCTGGACCCTTCCCCCATCCACTCCTCAGAAGGGTAAGGCCTCCCATGGGAATCAACAAAGCATGGCATATCAAGCCCCCCCACCCCACCCCGCATCAAGGGTGAGCGAGGCATCCCACCATAGGGAATGGGTTCCAAAAAGCCAGCTCATACACCAGGGACAGATCCTGGTCGCACTGCTAGGGGCCCCACAAACAGACCACGGTACACAACTGTCACCCACATACAGGCAGCCTAGCATGGGTCCCTAGCCCTCTTATTCTGTACCTGTTAGCTTTGCACCACTGAATTGTACGAACAGCCTGGTCATGGGCTAGGAAACACTGGAAGGGGTATAGCTTTAAGGAGCCATCAGAGAGACGTATCCGTTGGAGGGGTGAATTAGTGGGAAGATTCCAGAAAACCACCATGCCTAAGGTAGGGACAGAATATGTAGGCATTGAAGCAGTGGTTCTCAACCTGTGGGTCATGACCCCCTTGACAAACCTCTATCTCCAAAAACATTTGCATTAGGATTCACAACTGTAGAAAAATGACAGACGTGAAGTGGTAATAAAATAACTCCGGCTGGGGTCAGCACAACGTGAGGAGCTGTTAAAGGGCTGCGGCATTAGAAAGGCTTTTGATTCTGTGTTCTCATTTCTTTCTCTGGGACCCCAGACTTTGTCTCCTCCTCTCAAATCCAAACTACAGTGAAAGAGTAGGGATGATGATGGCCAGATGTGTTCTCCCTCCCAGCTCAACCCAACATGACATCAACTAAATGGGACAGCTTAGTCCTGGGCCCGCACCTCATGTTTTAGTTTGAGTGTATCTGATGGCTGCTAAATAAAAGTTTTTTTTTATTTTAATTATGCATATGTGTATTTGTCTGTGTGTGGGTATGTGCCTGTGTGAGTGTATGGATGCCAGAAGAAAGCTTTGGATCTCCTAGAGCAGGATTTACAGGTGGCTGTGAGCTGCCTGATGTGGGTGCAAGAAATGAATTCAAGTCCTCTGCAAGAGCAGTACATGCTCTTAACTGCTGAGCCATCTTCTGGGCCTCAAAGGAAGAGTTTTAAAATAGTGCATATCTGCTGCCAGCACGTGCTCATAACCTCCGCATTCGGGCCAGGCAGGATGATCTACCCGGGACACACCACGAAAGTCTGTCTCACCAAACTAAAAGCCGTTTAGAAGAGCAGTTGGCAAACGACAACCAACAACCCGACAGACAGCGCTGCCTTTTGTGTTTGGTACTCGGGACTGAACTTGTCTCATGCATGCCAGGCAGGAGCTGCACCTCATGGGACTGGAGTTCTACCCCACTGTCACTCCTTAGCATGCAGCCTAGGTTGGCCCCAAACTCCCAGCATCCTTCTGTCTCTGTCTCCAATGGGTTGGGACAGTAGTTATCCTCCACAATGCTTGGCTTAGGCTGCCTGTTTGGTACGTTATACTGAAACACCGTCACACCTATTCATTTATGCAATGTCTAGACTTGATTAAATACCCAAAAAGCAGGATTTAGCACCAACAATGGCAAATTAGCTCATAAAACCTAACTAAAATCACTACTGTTTGGTTCATTACAAAAAATTTCTAGTTCTGCTCTACAAAATGCAAAGGAAAAGACAACAAATGCACGTTCAGGAAACAACTTGACTTAAAACAAGGCTGGCAAAGGAGAGGTGCTCAGATAAAAATAAAAGACAAAGAGCATTAAAAACCTTAAATACACCGGGCCGTGGTGGCACACGCCTTTAATCCCAGCACTCGGGAGGCAGAGGCAGGCAGATCTCTGTGAGTTCGAGGCCAGCCTGGGCTACCAAGTGAGTTCCAGGAAAGGCGCAAAGCTACACAGAGAAACCCTGTCTCGAGAAAAAAACAAAACAAAAAAACCTTATACACATAACTTAGGGAGTGCAGCATCTATGAACCCTTTTCAAAGAACGAAACCAATACGGTGACTTGAGGGTAAACAATGAAAACAACCCAGCGATGGAGGCAGGAGCCTGGGCTGAGAGACCTGGAGATGTCACCGGCCTCTCCAGCTACAGCAACCCGTCTCACACACGCAAGGACCGACTGCAGTCGCGGGGCGGGCGGGCGGGCGGGCGGGCGGGCGAGGGCTAACAACAGCAGTAAAGCAGGAGACTCGGATCCTGACAATGAAAACGCCACCCAAGAAAAACAGACACAAGTGTGGCGTAGGCAGGAAGTTAAAAAAGCACTAACCTCCTTATCTTCCTGAGAGAAAGTCTACTGATCTGTACTTAAAAACAATAAACAAAACAGGGCTGGAGAGACGGCCCAGCAGTAAGGCCACCTGCTGCCAAACCCCATAACCTGAGTTTGATTCTGGGACCTACCTACATGGCCGACAAAGAGAACCAACTTCCATAAGGTGGCCTCTAACCTCAAATTAATGAATAAACGTAAAAACTATGTAATTAAATACCTTTAATTTGTACTTATAGTAAGAACTGGGGGATTGTACCCAGGACCTAATGAATATTAGGCAAGCACTTGCTAATCTTTCTATTTTTAATTTTGAGATAGGGTCTAAAATGCCTGGGCAGTCCTTGAACTTGATCCTCCTACCTCAGGCTCTGAAGTAGCTGATTACAGCCCTGTACCACCAGGCCCACCAAGCACTGGGTACCCTCGCACTGGAATTAAGTCAGCTGTGAGCTGCCTGTGGATGCTGGGAATCGAACTCAGGTCTTCTGGAAGAGCAGTCAGTGTTCTTAACTGAGCCAGCCCCTACACCTTTAAATTAAACAGCTTATATAGTGTGATCTTGTTTCTATAACGTTGTCTTTCTTTAAACTCCCTTGATAAACTCCTGTATTATCAGAGACTTTTTCTCTTTTCTATTTTATAGTGGAAACATTTATGTGAAGCACATTCACTTCAAGCACACAATTCCATGAGTCTGACAGTTACTTGCACCAGTGACAAGAACCCAAATATTTCCATCAATGTCAAAATTCCTTACGACTCTTTGTGACTATCTACATATCACACTAGTGATCAGCAGGCATTGTGGGTAGTTATTCTGAGCTGTATCCATGTTATATGTCAGAGGACATCATTTTTTTAATTGCTGAGTAGTCTATTATATGTGTATCAGTTTTGTTCATTCACCTAATTTTTTCAATTACATTAATTCCTTTTCTATGTGTGTACCACAGCATGTGTGTGGAAGGACATCTTGCAGGAGTCAGTTCTCTCCTTTGACCGTGTGGGTCTGGGGATCCAACTCAGGCTGTCAGGCTTGGCAGCAAGCACCTTTACGTTCTGGGCTATTGATTCAGCTGTTCAGCTCTTTTTAAAAATCTTGTAATTAAAAAAACATTTTTTAAATATGTGTGTCATGTGTTCCTTGATAGGTCAGAAGATGTCTGATGCCCTGGAGCTGGAGTTAGAGATGAGCTGCTTGGTGCTAGGGACTGAAGATGGGTCCTCTGGAGAGTAGCAAGTCCTCTTAACAACCGAGCCATCTCTCCAGACCCCCTCATTTGTTTTATTAATTTAAAAAAACATTATATTTATTTATTTTGTGTGTGTGTGGAGGTCAGAACAACCTCTGGGAACTACTTCTCTCCTTCCATGTGTGGGTCTCAGGGATCAAACTCAGGTCACCAGGCTTGAGGGCAGGCATCTTCACTGATGAGTCGACTAGCCAGCACCTCCACTTAACTCTGAATTGACATTATTTTTAACTAGCAAATATTCACTGTTATCTTTATAGAGGACTACATTAAATTATGTTCACATCTTTCCTTTCTTTTCTTTGAAATGAGGCCAAAATAGCCCAGGCTGGCCTCAAATAGTTTTTTTTTTGTTTGTTTGTTTGTTTGTTTGTTTGTTTTGAGACAGGGTCTCTCTGTGTAGTCCTGGCTGTCCTGGAACTCACTCTGTAGACCAGGCTGGCCTCAAACTCACAGAGATCTGTCTGCCTCTGCCCAAGTTCTGGGATTAAAGGTGTGGGCCACCACCGCCTGGCTCAAATAGTTATTTTCAAGACTGACCTCAAACTTCTGCAGTCAAATGCTCCCCCAACCCTGAACTTCCGATCATCCTGCCTCCACCTCCAAGTGTTAAGACTACAGGCACTTAGTGCTGGGGACTGAACTCAAGGGCTTAGGACACACAGAGTAAGCATTCTACCAACTGAACTGCATCCCATCCCCCCACTCTTAATAATTTTCTTAGTGGAAAAATTATAGTGACATTTCTTCTTTGTGTATTCTTTTTTTACAATGTTTGAATTTTTATGAAGATTTGGTTTTTTTGGGGGGGGGGGTTTTGTTTTTTGTTTTTCGAGACAGGGTTTCTCTGTGTAGCTTTGAGCCTTTCCTGGAACTCACTTTGTAGACCAGGCTGGCCTAGAACTCACAGAGATCCACCTGCCTCTGCCTCCCGAGTGCTAGGATTAAAGGCGTGTGCCACCACCGCCTGGCTAAGATTTGTTTTATTTTATACGTGTGAGTATTTTGCTTGCATGTCTGTCTGTGCACCATGTGCGTGTCTAGTGCCCAGAGACCAGAGGAGGGCTTTGGATCCCCTGGAACTGGAGTTACAGATAGTTGTGAGCTGTCAGGTAGGTGCTACAAACCAAACCCAGGTCCTCTCTCTCCAACAGCAGCAAATGCATGTAACTGCTGAGCCATCTCTCCAGCTCTGCTTGAATATCTTCAACTATAAAATAATATTATGCTTAACCAAAGGAGGATACAATCCAAACCCAAGCATATATAAAAAGCTTAAAGAGCAACAACAGGTCTTGATTTTTACCATTATAGTATCCTGCAGCCAGGTGGTGGTGGGGCCTGGTAGGCATCCAAGCCAGGCTAAGGCACTGACCACACTCAGAGGGGTCTGAAGCTTGCACAGACCCCACCTGAAGGGTTGCCAAACACTGAACCTGTAAGGATAGAAGAGATAAGATTAGGATTAGGGGTTCTTACTGTTTGAAATAAAACTCTAATCAGTTTTATTTTTAAGATTTATGTGTCTAAGTGGTGTGTGTGTGTGTGTGTGTGTGTGTGTGTGTGTATAGAAGCATGTGTACTGCATAACTGCCTGGTCCCACGGAATTCAGAAGATTCGGGGTCAGATCTCATGGAACCGGAGTTTTGGATGGTTGTGAGGCACCATGTAGGTGCTAGGATTCAAACCTAGGTCCTCTGCAAGAGGAGAAATTGTCTCCAGACCCCTAAATCAGCTCTTCCTTTTTATTTTATTTTATTTTATTTTTTATTTTGTTTTTTGAGACAGGGTTTCTCTGTGTAGCCCTGGCTGTCTTGGATCTCGCTCTGTAGACCAGGCTTGTCTCAAACTCACAGAGATCCACCTGCCTCTACCTCCGGAGTGCTGAAATTAAAGGCGTGTGCCACCGACACCCAGCCAGATCAGTTCTTAATCCAGACAAGGGATGCTTTTCAGAAGTGAAAGACTCACTGTGGAATCTGTCAAGCAAGGCTCTCGGCAGATGAAGCCTCCACTAAGAGACTAGGTTCCTACTCACCTTGTAGATGGCAGGCTTCATAGCATCTGTGTGAGAAGAAAGACAAACAGCTGATGCTCTGGACCCCAGGACTGAGCTCCTCCTCAGGCCTTGCTTTGTGAGCAGGAGCTCCTGCCTGGGCAATGCCTTCCTTCACTCTTTCTCACCATCAATCTCTGACCTCTGCACCTGCCCCTGCGTCTTCCCCAGCACTAGCTTTCCGTCTCTGAGAACCACTAACTCCTCCACATGGTCTTCTCTCCTTTCTGTTTCTAGAACTCTGCTCATTTGCTTGGGACTTCTTTGTCATTATCCACTTGCTCTCTCCTTACTGACTTGTTCCGCCATTTCTATGTAAACATGCTCTACTGTCTCCTCTAGAAGGGTTAATTAAACACAGGAAGTCAGGTGTAGTAGTGCAGACCTGTAATCCCAGAACATGGTAAGTGGAAGGAGGAGGAAGAGAAGTTCAATTATCCTCAGTTACACGGTAAGTTCAAGGCCAGCCTGGGCCACAAGAGAGAGACACTGCTTCCAAAAACAAACTAAAAGAATCACACAAAACCTCCCTTTAGCCCACGGTCACAGCCACCACACTCATTTACTTGCCTCCCTTTATATCCAAATCTTTTAGTTTTTTATGTTTTTTCAGACAGGTCTCACTATAGAGCCCTACCTGTCCTAGAACTCACTCTTTAGACCAGGCTGGCCTTGAACTCACAAAGATCCACCTGCCTGCCTCCCAAGTTCCCTGTTATTTCCAAAGTTTCTAAAGAAATTATCTGTGAGGCTTGTCCAATCTTTCAGCTGCATGCAGCTAAGAATAGCTAAAAATGTGGCTCAACACAAAATAGTAACTCTACTTATCACATTACCAGACTTTCCATTTCTTGGCAATTCAGCTGTGGAAATGAACTCTGTAGATGACATCATTCCACAATATCAAAGGGCTGGACACGCCCGACTCCCTATTTCCGCCTCAACCTACTCCTCTATCAGACTACCAAACACAGAACATCCTAGGGCTTACCCCCAGATTCCCTGAAATACTCAATACCGTTGGGGGAAAACAAGATCTGCCTTTCTAGACTCTTCCTAAAAGACATTGTCTAAACATAGGGGAGGGGGAGGGGCCGAGACCAGCACCAGGGAAAGATGGAGGCTCAGCCTCAACCCTTAGCAACTCTTTACACAGTCAATTTATGAGGGCACAGAATATGAAGGGGGCGGGGGACGGGACTGGCAAAATGCTGAAAGGGCAGTTAATCTGGAAAAGAGTTTAAGCTCAAGAATGAACAACTGAAGTCACAGTATCGTCACAAAAGCCTGCCTGACTGTGCATTTATGCTTGAGACTGTATCTAGGTCCTGGGAAGCAGACAGGCCTGAGAGCTCCCCACTACTGCATCTGTGCTACTTGCCTGGAGGCTGCTGAGCCAGGAGGGCCTCAGGATGTGGCAGACTGAATAGCAGCACCTTCCCATCTGAGCAGGCCAGGGCCAAGAGACCCAGGCGGGGCAGGAGAGGAGCCTGGAGGGTGAGAGCAGATCTGCGCTGAGGTCTGCTGCTTTCAGGTGCCTCTCAGAACTCCTGAGGCACGGGATGCTGGGAAACCCCACCCACCACACTCTAACCTCCCTTCCTCCGACCCTAAGAACGCTCAGAGCTAGCCCATAGTCCACTAGAAGTACCTTCCGAGGAGTTTCTGGGTGTTCCCATGCCCCACTGGGGCAGAACTTGAGGTCCCAGATACAGCCGCTGTCACAAGCAATCCCATAGACAAAGTGGGCCCTGTTGCCAGGACTGGAGAAAGAAACACGGAGACAGTAGGTAGGAGGAGCCCAGGACTAACGGCGCTCCGTCACTTCCCTGTCTTGTCTCAGCCCAGTGCAAGCCCTTGCCCAGCCTGTTTCCCCTCACCCACCTGCCTGTGGCAGTGTCCCAGCCCCACCTCACCAGCTTTCTTGCTGCAATGTCCCAAGGCCCCAGAGCTGCAGCAGCCCAGGGCCTGAATGAAGCTGGCTCAGTGGGTGTGTCTCATTCATGTCTGGGCTGGAGAAAAGGGCCACATACTGTGAGGCTGCTGACCCTTCAGGCACTGGGCACCAGTCCAGAGCCCAGAGCGGTCCTCCTGTGAAGAAGGACACATCCCAGCGCTCTGGATGTGCTGTGATCGAGCTAAATCTAGAGAAAGGTCAGAGAGTAACAGAGACATTAGGAAACGTAAGGACAAGATGGAGGTTCTAACTGGAACAGGTACGAAAATCAGTCTATGGTTGACGCAGGCCTCTGCCCCGACTCACATCTCCCTCCCTTCCCTCTCAGAAATGAACTCCAGCTCATCTTCAAAGATGAGAGGCTGTTTGTTCATGCTCAATGCATGTCATCTTGTGAACTGGTTGCCCAAGTCTCCCAAACTTCTCTCAGCCCGGCTTGCAGAGAAAGCTGGACACTGTCCATTAAAGAGGACTAGCCTGCTACAGCACTCTCTCCTCAGAACCAACCAGGACCAGCACTCAGGAGAGGGCAGGGCCAACCTGCTAACCCTTGCAACCATCGTTCTTCCTGTTCTCTCTGACCATCAGAGAAGGGCCGAGCGGCTCTTTTACCTGTTTATCCTGTAGATTGTACCATCCTCGGGAATCCCTTCACGGTGCACCGAGAACAGGGGAGACTTCTCCTCCTGGGGCAGGTAGGGAGCTGCTTCACTGTGGGAAGCAAAAACATCAGCTTGACCCCAGAAGAGCTTCACCACACAGAATTCCCACTGTACACTTAATTCTTTGTCACTTGTCTGTCCTCTCCTTCAAGGCTTCTTTGGTAGTTAACATTGTCAACTTGACAGGATCTAGAATCACCCATTAGGCAAGCTTGTGGGCACACTTTGAAGGGTTACCTAGATAGGTCGGCCTCTGGGTAAGTTTGTGAGCGAATTTTTTTTGCTTTTGTTTTGTTTTGCTTTTTTGGTTTTTCATACAGGGTTTCTCTGTGTAGTTTTGGTGCCTGTCCTGGAACTCACTCTGTAGACCAGGCTGGCCTTGAACTCACAGAGATCCACCTGTCTCTGCCTCCCAAGTGCTGGGATTAAAGGCGTGCATCACCATCACCACCACCACCACCACCACCGCCGCCGCCGCCGCCGCCGCCGCCGCCGCCGCCAGGTGAGCGATTTTCTTTATTCAGTTAATTGAAATGGGACAATTCACCCTAAATGCCCAAGGGCTTGGGTCCTGGACTACATAAAATAGAAGCCAGCTGAACACCAGCACCCACTGATCTCGCCTTCCCAACTGCAGATAAAGAGCAACCAGTTGCCTCAGGATTCTGCCAGGACTTCCCACGATGACACACTGGTGCCTTCAACTGTGAGCCAAAATAAATGCTTTCTCCTTTAAGTTGCTTTTGCCAGAGTATTCCATCACAGCAATAGAAAAGTAAATCAGCTTCAGAGATGTCAGTTCCACTTACAGTTCGGATAACAACTGCCACTTCCAGGCTACTGGAATCCATTCAGCGAACTCCCAGAATGAATGCTGCTGTTCTCGGCTAGAGACAGAAGAGCATCGATGGAAAAGGAGAGAACTCTATATCAGCACTGTCTAAGACCGTTTTCTGTTGAGGGTGGGAGTGACCAGCACTTGGAATGTGGTCAAGAATTACAGAGAGATCTTGCCCTTAACAGCGCCCCTCAGAAATGAGCTAATGAGCGCAACCAGCAGCACACTACACACATAAGCAAGGGTCCTCTCTTTCTGGATGGCCTTAGACCCCTCCTCCCCTGCCCGCCCACCCTCAGCCCTCACTCACAGGTCCTTGGTGAGGTGCAGGCACTTCCAAACAGGAGCCATGATGTAATTGGGTAAGCCATTGGGAGCCATGCCCCGGCAGTGTGGTTTCTGCTTCTGAGGACCGAAGTGAAGAAAATATACACATCTAGGTTGGAGAGAGTCCCAGCAGATGGCTTTCTTTCTCGGATTTTAACTCTCTTGGTTTACATATCCTCCCAACTGCCCTATCAGCATCTCAACAGACTTGTGGTGCGACGACTCTATCAAAGCATCTGTTCGCCTTTCTCCAGTCTCCGTGATACTTGGTTCGGAGGACTGTCTTACACTTCCTGAAACTCCTGCCCTGGGGGACACATCCAGCACTCCTTTAGTGACCCCTCTCGCCCCCAGACAGGTCAAGGAGGGCATTCTTTAGATCCACAGTCCTGGAATCTCACTCATATTCCAGGGATGACTATCACCTTCAAGCCCAATTCTAAAGCTTACATCATTATAAACTTGGCTCAGTCACAACTTTTCTACACCTGTAGGTCTATAGAGCCATATTAAGGACTAAGGCAAAAAGAAAAATCAGAACTCAATTAAATTAAGAAATAAATAGATAGGGGCTAGAGAGATGGCTCAGCAGTTAAAAGCATTGGCTGCCCTTCTAGAGGAACCAGGTTCAATTCCCAGCAACCACATGGAACTCATAACTGCCTATAACTC
>CABHPH010146111.1:17432-43946 GCA_902168325.1 Peromyscus nudipes | reverse complement strand
GTTTATCATTCTGTGTCTGGCTAACCTCACTCAATATGATCTTTTCTAGTTCCATCCACTTACCTGCAAAGTTCTTGATTTCATGTTTTTCTTCCAGCTGAATAAATAATATTTCATTTAATGAAAGTATTCCAACATAGATTTATAGAACACTTAATAAATGGTCTGAACTGTTCTGGACACTTTGGATATGTCGATAAATTATGTGAACCTTTCTGAATTCGTAGAGATTATGTTCTAAAAGATTCTGTTAAGTATTTATATAGGGATTTCAAAACTATTTTCCAGTAATTAGAGCACTTGGCATGCTATATCTATCTACTAATCCCCATCAAATTTCCCATTATCTTGTAGAAATCAGCTCACTGCTTCATCTGGAATACAATAGAGATAAAGAACCCCAATATCAAATATATTATATGGTGCACCACCTTTCACAGAATTCAATTAGCAAAATTCTTAGACACCAGCAAATACAACAAAAATACCAATTTCCTGAGTTAATTGAAAATGACTGAGACTGCTGTACAGAACAATTAATTTTCTCTGTGAATAAAATTAGAACACAGCAAAACGATAGTTGTCAGATTGCTTGTAAAGCATGACATTATAAAGCAGGAGTTAGAGGCAAGTTGCACATATTTGCAACATGAGGTTTTAAAGAATTACTAGCCCCACGTTCCTGTGTGAATCATTTTGCCTCCTCTGACGTCACTCTGCAGTACATAATGGGAGTACAGAATGCACACATCGTTCGTGATGATTGCTGGGAAGAACAGAGTGTACGGAGTGTCTAACGAGGGATAGCAAGCTTCCCATCACCCATCTCTCAGATCTACCAACCTGGGAAGTAAAAAGAGGGAAAGTGCAGAAAATAATGGATTGCAGAGCCTTTGTCTCTTGCTAGATGACATCACAGAAAATATAACAGTGTTAAACCAAAACTTCATGTTCCTCTGAAAACGCAGTTAAAAATGTATAATGGATACATGGAGTTTCTTTATAGTTTGTAGTATTTTAGGAATGTATAGAGCTACACACACACACACACACACACACACACACACACGAACACTTTAAACTCATTTGAAATAAATCAATGTTTTGGTAAGTAGTCAGAATAATTTCACTGATTTGCTTTCTCCATATAAAACCAAAATTTAAGTCCCTCTATCTGTAAAGTGTTTAATAATGTACTTTTTTTTAGTTATTGCTATTGCTTTTTTCTTAACTTTTTGGATTTTGTCTAGTGTCCTTATTTATTTTTTAGGACTTAATATATGGACTTAAATTTCAGTTATACAAGGAAAAAATGAATTAGCATTCTGGAGTGGATATGAGTGAAAAGTACAGTCACGTTATAATGCTTCTCAAATATTAAAATTTGAGAAAATTGAATTTCATTGCCTTAGCTCATAAAGTTTCACACACTGGTGATAAATTATGGAATATGGAAGGAAAATCATAATATATGTGGAACTGAAAGGGATAATATGAGACTAGAGATATAGCTTTGTGGATGAGAATACTATTGGAATCATGAAGAAGGTCTGAGTTCAAATCCCCAGCACTCACATAGAAAGCTGAACTTAACTGGGCTTGTAGCCTCAGCATTGTATGGGGTGGAGGCAGGAGGACTATTGGGCTTGCTGACAGCCAGCCTAACCCAGGTTTCAGTCAGAGGCTAGTCTCCAGATCCCATGGTGGAAGGAGTAGAAGGCAGCTGTTACCCTCCTCTGGCCTCCACACATGTGCACAGCTATGCACAATCACACGAACATATGCACACAGTACACACTCACATATAAACAAATGTATTTTTTAATTGCAAAAAAGGAGAGAAGAAGCACATAGTTTATTGGTAATATTTAGCGGTCAATATATAAGTAATCTATTGAGGAGTGGATGTTAATAACATTTAAACATTGAGCACTGAATCTTTTAAATACAACAAAAATTGATGAAAACAGTAGAATCCGTTGCAATTTTCACATATGCTTACTGTCAGTTTTACCTATCAGCACTAATACAATAGATATAGCCCATCTTTGTCTTGACGGTGTCCCTGATTCCTTGCATCAAACTCAGTCGGCTGTTTCATTATTTTGTCTAACCTCATATGTTTCATCTGACACGTTGTCTTTTGAGATCACATTTCCCACTGACGTCTGCATTTAGTTCAGCTCCCATCATCTTCTCTCTGTGGCTTAAAGTTTAGTTTGTTCAGCTGCTCACACAAAGCATTCCACCACATTAGCAGAGACTGAATGATAAGCACAGAGGAGTGAATCTTAATGTTCAACTGTGGACATCCTATGTGGTTCTTGGCATGGTCCATGAACCCCACACAATATTCTGTAAGAACTGACTTCTGCAATGTCTGTGTCTCCTTCACTGTGTCATATGAGAAAATATCTGTGGTCTTACTGAGCCTCAGCCCCCTTCGGTCATGGAAAAAAAAGCCTCTAGGGTTGACATTGAAAGTGATTTTTGTTTTATAGCATCTATATGTGTACTATAGCTTTCTCAATGTTCCTTTTATTACAGCAATTTTAGGTACATACAATAACTGATATGAGAATGGGCAAAAGGCATGTCATTTCCAGGCACTGTTGAATAATTCATTTCAAAGTTCATTACTTTAGAAACATGCCATCCATTAAAAACCCTAGGTACAGAAGTTGAGACAGAATACATTTCTTTTAAAAGCAAAGTACCTTAGAATTTAATCTCTTTTCCTAGAGCTGTTTGACAGTGGGAAAATTCATCTAGATTTCAAACTGTTTATTAAATTCTGAGGCTATTATTCAAGAAGGAAACATAGAAATAAAAATAATTATTTCCTAGTGTATGATGACCATGAACATGAACATAATTTAACTGTTGATTACTAGAAAATTACTTCTACTCAGACATGATTTATGATGGTTTTCTTATTTTAAATATATGGTTATGTGATCATTTTATTATATTTTTAAATGTAAAATAAGAAAAAAACACAAAATGGAAAGTTGTTCAAAGAAACCTAATCATCTTGAGTATGTAATTTTTGAATGGCTAAGAGAACTGTTAAGAAATTTTTATGTATTTCACTGTAGCATATGAACATTGATGTATGTGTTTGTTATAGAATTATTTGATTCCTCCAAATATGTTAGTACTAAATCAAATCAAATAATATGTAGAGTATGCCCTCACAATCATCCTGCTATCTATTGTGTTTCATTTCACTTCTGTGAATAATTTCAGTTGTCTTTCTCATCCATGGTCTTCCACCTTAGCCCCCTACTTTCTTACTTATTTTTTAATATCATTTTCCACAGCACAAGCTGCTATCTTCTATTGTACTTAGACAATCAATGCCCCAGTGTTTGATGGCGATATTTGCATTTTCCTGGCTAAGGCTTAGTCTCTTTTTCTGTGAAAGTTCTCTCAAGAGATGACCCAAAGGACACAGAATCACAAGCAGGGGTAGCTGTGGTGCATGCCTTTAATCCCAGCTCTCAGAAGGCAGAGGCAGGTGGATCTCTCTGAGTTTAAGACCAGACTGGTTTACAGAGCAAATTTGGACAGCCAGGGTTCCATAGGGAAATCCTGTCTTGAAAAACCAAAAAAAAAAAAAAAACAAACAAACAAACAAAAAAAACAAAAGAAGGGGGCATGAGAGAGAAAGAATCACAAGGAGGAACAAGCAGATGAGAAACCTCTTCAGGAACTTTAAAATGTAATTAGAGAAAAGTAAGTCTTAATATTTCCTTTACCTTATTGGACTTATAGGTTAACACTGTCCTCCAGCTATAGCCCAACATTCTCCAGATGGTGTCTCACACATACCCTTGGCCCAGTAGCTCACCAAGAAAGACTACATTACTCTAATACAGAAACAGTTCCGTTAGTTTCTGGTCTGTTGCAGAAACAATCTTAAGATTGTATACTACAGCATTATTCAATGTTCATTTATTCTCCTTGCTCAGTATCATTAAAAGTGGAGAAAAGTAAAACCAGGACAAAGGATTTTCCATGTTCTTACCAGAACTGAGGGATAGATAAACTATAGGCTTTAGATTAGTCTGTTTGCCATTGAAATAAAAACTCTTCTAAAAGAACAAACTAGGAAACCTGTTCTCTCACATGCACAACTCTGGGCTAATCTATGGTAGCCTTTAAAATGTTGATTGACAGTGACAAAATAAAGATACAAATATATATTCTTCTCAGGAAGGAGTCCATAGATGGTGCTGTTACCTGTTCAAAGACCCATGGTTCAGAAGGTCATAGACTCTAGTGGAAGAACTCACTAATATTGTTTAACTAAATAGGCATGTTATCCAAGTGTCTTCTAAATATTTGCATTAATACCTATAGATTAATGCTACCCTCAACCCTGCCCAGAGAAGCTTCTTCTGCAGAGGAGCAGTAAATGAAAAGACTCACAACTGGTCAAAGTGCTGAGAATAAGCAACTATTGAGTACTCAGCCCTAAATGGAACATCTATACAATGCCTTCACCTTGCATACATACATATACACATGAGAAGAAGAGGGGAAATTAATGCAAGAGGCAGAGGATAGGGAAGAGTGCTTTGAAATGCAGTCTTCTGGACATGACATGCTCTGTGGCTGTTGTATACAGAAACTTATGCAGTCATCATTGCCTTCAAAGACCTGTGCAAACTCAATCCAACAAAACTAGCCGTAGCAAAGAAGTCAAAAAGTTAAATAAAAAGAAAACAACCTATTTAAAAATGGGACATGGAACTGAACAGAGAGTTCTCAAACTATGAAATACAAATGGCTGAGAAACATTTTTTTAAACATTCAGTGTTCTAAGCCATCAGGGAAATTTAAATTAAAACCACTTCAACTGTGTTAAAAACAATGATGGCAAACATTGGCATGGATGGGGAAAGAGAAACACTTATTTATTGCTGGTGGGATTATAAATGGCTACATTCATTGGAAACATCCTCTGCACAGATCTATGGAAGTTCCTCAGAAAGCTCTAAATATATCTGATGTGGAATATTATATTAAGGTGTGTTATATTTGTTTATACTGTGTGTTGCTGGGTCCTAATAGCTTCCTTTGGGGAGGGGGTGAGAGGGTGCAGTGTCAAAAACAGACACTGGGAGTCAGGTGACGGCAAACAGCAGACTCATTTATTTAATAATGAGGAAGGCCTTATATACCCTCCCCCCAGCACCCAGGCTGTGTCCCAATCTGGTAACATTTCGTGGTTGTCCCTCATTGTCTGGGTATGATCAAGAACTGACAGCAATCTGGAGACATTATGTAGTTGCCCTTCATCATTAAGGTATGATCAGGAACTCTGACAGCACCTGTTGCTAGGCCCTTAGGCAGACTCCATGTTGGCTCATAAGGAAGTATGTCATGTGCACACCTTGGCAACTGATTTGAGCCAATTTCCTTAACCCTATGGGCCTGTCCTACTATATATATCTACCCTTTTATTTTATTACTTGAGTGCTCAGCGGGAGTAGGAGTTCTTTGCTCCAGCCCTTGCTGACCCTGCCTTGGGGGTGGGGGTGGGGGGCTCAGCAACTGGACTGTGCCTGTCTTAGGTTGGCTTGCCAAACAAGCACTAACCCATAATTGACTGTCAGCCCTTGAAGAGCATCCATCCCTGGGGAGTCACCCCAGGTGGGGAGGATTAGGCAGTAGCCTTTTGAATTTCAGAAAGCTAGGCATGCATAACCTCCTGTGGAAGGCTATTAGTTGGATGTCTAAGAGCCATTAACACCTTAGTGGCTGCCCATTGTTGCTGGATGTGCTATAGGAGATACTTAAAAAGGAGAAAGATTAAAAGCACCAGCTCATCAATCAAAACATAAGTGAGAATCTAGGAGGGATCAAACAGCCTTTTTATATTATGCCAAACCTTTCAAAAAATAAAGAGTCAAAGGCCATAACCTCTGTCCTTGTCTGATTTAATTGAGAAGTTCTGTGTGTTAGCTGTAATGAATAATATAGAAACTTAGCTGACCATGGGCCCTTAATATATTTAGCTAGCTCCCAGCATGCTAAACCAATGTTCCTCATCTCAAAAGGCATCATACAAAATGAGGAAAAGCGGGGTTAACAAGTCTTCAGCATTTAGCGAGGCAATGAGAGCAAGAAAGGGCAGTATAAACATTACCCATCCTGGGTGATTCCCTCCTTGGTGGAAGCAGATTGATCTGTGGCCAGGTGCACATCTCTTGCTGGGACCCATATTTGTGTAGTGGCACTCTGAGGAAAAACATAAGCATATCCTCTCCCATGGGTCAGCAAGGGGGTTGGTGGCTGCCATTGAATGGAGATAGTATCTCTCCATCTCACCAGGGGCAGGGACATGTTCCTTGGCAGAGATATCCAGTGCTTGTAGGTTGGGCTGAGCCCTTTGTCATCAAAACTGAGAAAGTTCATATGGAAAAGGACCTCTGTTAAGTCAAGCTAAGGATCTCTCCTAGCCTCTGGTAAGATAGTCCCTGCCAACAGCCTTAAGAGCAGTTGGTCCTCTCCACAATGGTTTGTTCCTGTGGATTGTAGGGAATGCCAGTTGTATGGGAAATCTTCCAGGAGCCCAGAAAGTCATTGAATGGTTGAGAGGCATACACAGATCCATTGTCAGTCTTAAGTGCCCAAGGTACCCCTATAACTACCATGGCCAACTTAAGGTCCTTGATAGCATTAATGGCCTTCTCTCTAGAAAGGGCAAGGGCATAAACAAAGGAGGAACAGGTATCTATTATTACATGAACATATTTAAGATTGTCAAAGAGGGCATGATGTGTGATATTCATCTGCCAGATGATGTCAGACAACAAGCTCCAGGGATTAGCTTCTGCATGCTGAAATGGTCCTAAGGGGACAAGAGAGGCACATGTTGCACATGTCCAGGACCAATGTTTGCATTGGGAAACTGGTAATTCTGGAAGAAGTCAATGTAAATTCTATGGAGACAGATGGAACTGCTAGTGAAGAGTCCTGACTTGCTCTAGGAGATCCATACTGGTTATTATTTCCTTGAGCCAATATTCAGGGTAATTTTAAGTGAGACTAATATGTGACAGGTACCAGTCCTCAGTCCTCTGATTTAGGACATCTTGTATGAGCAGCATGGTGCTAGCGATGGGGGTCAGTGACTCTTTGACTGGAGAAAAGGCCAGTACATGAATTGTCTACTGTACAGCATACTGGCTGTTAGAAAAAATATTAACAGGCTCAGTCTGGCACTACACTAGAAACTATAAGAGGGCCAATAGCTCTCCCAGTTGAATGGAACCAGGGTTAGGGATAACATATGTAACATCTTTGGAGCCAGGATGCTGGATAAGAATGCCATATCTGTTTTTATTAGAATCTGAAAAGGCCAAGGTAGCATCAGGGATGGGAGTGGAGGAGGGGACTACATGGGGCTGTATCTTTATTGGAACTGTTGGGAGTTCTGCTAAGATCTTGATTTTTGGCAAACGATTGTCAATAGTTCCTGTGAATCCTGCAACCATTTCCTGGAATGAGATAGAATCTGCCAAGAGGGACTGGGTATTCTTTAAAGACAAGGGGAAGGCAAGCTTATCTGGCTTTCCTCCATATGTTCTCTGTGCCAGCATCCCTGCCTTAAGACCAAGTTGGAAGGACTGGTCAAACTTAGAGGTGACCTTGTGCAGGTCAGAATGTGCTTAATGTATCCATAGAAGGGGCTCAGATTGCCATAATACTCCAAAAAATCCCTTGAGTGTCTAGAGGACCATTGCCAATAAGGGCCTTTGGGGATCATGGCCTTGCATGCTAGAGGTGGCTAGAATGGCCAAAACCTTTTGTAGCAAATCTTTGGCTTCCTGGGTAATACTAACCCTAGTGGAAGGAAAGGTAAGGCCCTCCAACAATGAAAACAGGTGTCTTATCTCTTGGTCAGGGATGGGTAAGAGAGGTTTGAGCCAGTTAACCTAATGCCATGTAATTGTTATAGTTCTGAGAGTGAGTATAATTCCTTCATTTCCCATTTAAAGGAAAGGGGTCAGACCTGCTTAGCAATGGAAAATCCTAAAAAGGCAAAGGGGGACCACTTGGACCTTATCTGGAACCACCATCAGATGTAACAATGTAAGATCTTCTAATACTCCCTTGTCAGTCTTTTGCAGGTAGGCTGCATCTGGGTGTGCCAAGAGGAGATCATCCATGTAATGGATCAAAAGGACATCCCTGGGGACATTGGCCAAAGCTTGAGAAACATATAACTGGCAAAAAGTGGGGCTATCTTCATTCCTTGGGGCAAAATAGTCCATTGATATCTCTTAGCTAGTTTATGCATGTTAGGTTCCCACACAGTAAAAGCAAAATGATCTCAATCCTGTGGTGCCAGAGGAATTTGAAAAAAGCAATCCTTAATATCTAAAGCTAATATATAATAAAATGGAGGAATAGTGCTAGGGTGGGGGAGGCCTGGCTGTGTAGACCCCATTTTTTCCATTAGACCATTAACTACATGAAGATCCTGTAGGAGGTAGTAGTGGCCTGATCCCTTGGGGATAACAAATATGGGGGTATTATTATGGTTCTATGTGCCCCATCTTTAACTGTTCTGTATCCAATTCCTTTAGGATTCATAGCTTGGGTTCAATTATAAGCCACTGTTCCACCCATACTTCTTGATCCAAGAGCCACATCAATGGAATGGAGCTAGAGGGCTTGATCATGGTGGATATTATGGAGACAGTGACCCTTAGAATTGGGGGTGTGAATCTTGTACAGGATTGTGGACCACAATGCCTGCCTTTTCATTGACCTCAATGTCATCTAAAAAGGTCCTGTCATCTGTAGTTAGGATAACACCCATATCCTCCAAAATATCTCTGCCCCACAGGTTCCTAGGTACAGTGGAAATGATAGGGTAAATGGTTCCTCAATTGCCATCAAGGGCCTTCCAATGGACCAGACAGGTGGTCATCTCAGAATCTTGTTGGCCTTCCACACCATGATGGAGGGGCTGGGTTTAAACTTTCAATGAGAGAAATGAAGTGTTTCAGTCTCGGTTAAAAATGATATAGCATCTACACCCATGTTAACCAAGCCTTTGACAGCATGTCCATCAAGACAGATAGTCAGGATTGGGGAGTGTTGATAAATGGGCATTGTCCAACAGAGTTTTGGATTACTGGTGGGGCTGAGGAATGCCCCCCACGCCCGAGTTTAAAGGGGCTGGTGTTTCAGCAGGCTGTGACCTGCAATCCTTTGCCCAGTGAAATCCCTTATTGCATCTAGAGCATCCAGTCCTAGGTTATGCCCAGGGTAAACCATACCACAAATGGCCTCCCTGGTTTGCAGCATCCCCAGCAAGTTCTATCTACTTGGGGGCCCTTGGGGGTGTCATTAGCACACTGTCTGTCAGTAAGAAGAGTATCCAGGGAGGTGGTAAGTGTGATGATGGGACCGGTGCTGGGGTCAAGATCTCTGGTGGCCTGTACCCATTTATGTATGTCCTCATTGTGCATGGCTGCAATTGCGTTATGGGTTTAGGCATTGAGCCCATGCCAAGTCAGCTGTTTAATCAACATATCTCTAGTGGGGCCCACATCCATTCTGCACTCTACTGCTTCATTGACATGGGCCAGGAAGTTGGTGAAGAGCTCCCCTGGCTGTTGGATAAGATTGCAAATGTACGCTCAAGGGCCCCCTGGGGTGCATGCCTTAAGAGCTTTGAGGTCAGGTAAAACCTGTTGGTAAAAGATGACCAATCTTTGCCTGATAGATGGGACAGACAACGTTATCTCATCCTGTGAGCATGTCGAGGGTCACTGAAATGTTAATTGGGAAGTTCTTTCATGCTTAAGCTTCTGCTTGATCATTGTAAGATGATTTACAGCTAAGAAAGGCTTCTAGCTCCAACACAGCTTTGAGCAGACTATACCAATCAGTGTGTCTGTAGTTGCATTTCCCATTAAGTGAGGACCTGTTCGAAGTAAGATGAGTCTGGGCCTGACTCTTTAGCTGCCTTCTGGATGAGGGAGAGTTCAGCTATGGGAGTGGGAATCCTGGGCTGGACAGTGACATTTGGACCCAAGTTAACCAGATAAGCCTCCTCAGGCCTCCCATTTTTGAATGGGGCTGGTTGTGGGCAGTGAGGGGTGTTCAGTGGAGCAATGGAGTGGCCAGCCTCTGAGGCAGGTGGAGCCTGGGGCAGATCACCCCAGAGATACCCCAGTGGGGAGGGTTAACACCCATGGTGGAAGTGGGTCCAGGGGCGGAGCAGGGCATGGGGTCTTAATGGCAGCTGCATTCTCCTTGACAGATTTCATGGGGCCTGAACCATCTGCCTCCTCCTCATCAGATGCTGTAGAGAGGTCAGACATGAAAGGGGAGGAGGTGATGAAGAGGTTACCCTTCTTGTAGAGGGAGACAGCAGGCAAGCAACAGTCAGAGAGAAGATGACAGTCAACGGGGATGGAAATTTGTATCAGACTCTCACATCTTGTGCTTAGTGAGGGACTTCTGTGGTTTTTTTTTTTATGCCATGGCCATATACCTATACAGTGTCTCCAAATGAGGGATGGCGTTTGGGAGCTGAGCCTTGGTTCCACCTCCTGGAGGATCAGTCCTTTTGTACAGGTATCGGGTGAACTAAAAGAGAAAAAAAATGTGCCTTCCTGATGAGACTGGCAGACAAACATAACAGACAACACAAATTAAGGGTACCAATGCTTCCCTGCCAAAGGTACCAAAAGAACACAATACTGAGGGGTCTTCTCACCAAAATACACCATTTTGACAGTGCTGTCTAGCACCATGAGTGAAGGGAGGGAGATGATCAGAACTGGTGCAGGGAAGTGCCAGTAACAGAAGTCCCATGTTCAGGAGATAGATGTTGCTGGGTCCTAATGGTTCCCTCAGGGAAGGGGGTGAGAAAACATGGCATCAACAACACAGACACTGGGAGTCAGGTGAAGGCAAACAGCAGACTCATTTATTGAATAACAGGGAAGGCCTTATATACCCTCCTCCCAGCACCCAGGCTGTGTCCCAATCTGGTGACATTGCATGGTCATCCCTCCTTGGCTGGGCACAATCAGAAACGGACCATGATCTAGTGATATTGTGTGGTCACCCCTCATTAGCTAGGTATGATCAGTACCTGTTGCTAGGCCTTCAGGCAGACTCTGTGTGATCAGGACCTACTGTGGAATTTGGTTTAATGATGCAAAGACATGTTGCATTCTTTTATGTTGCATTTGTTTAACTCTGTGAAGGTGTGTTACTGTGCCTGTCTAAAACACCTGATGGTCTAAATCAAGAGCTGAATGGCCAATAGTGAGGCAAGAGAAAGGATAGGTGGGGCTGGCAGGCAGAAAGAATAAATAGAAGGAGAAATCTGGGAGGAAAAAGAAGAAAGAGCAAGAGAACAAGGAGAGGAGGACTTCAGGGGCCAGCCATCCAGTCACCCAGCTAAATAGCCAGACATGGAGTAAAGAAGGAAAGAAAAGGTATACAGAAATAGAGAAAGGTAAAAGTCCAGAGGGAAAAGATAGATGAGATAATTTAAAGTTAAGAAAAGCTGGCTAGAAACAAGCCAAGCCAAGGCCAAGTATTTATAATTAAGAATAAGGAACCATGTGTGATTTGTTTGGGAGCTGGGTGGTGGGCCTCCAAAAGAGCCAAAAGAGTAAAAACAACCAAAAACATATATCATCAACATAATCCAGTTAAACCACTCTTGGGCATGAACCCGAAGGGCATTATATGCTACTGTACTGATGCTTTTTCATCATTGCTTTATCAGGAAATGAAGGCAACCTAAATGTCCATGAACTGATGAATGGATAGTGAAAATGTGGTACATTCGCACAACAGAATATTAGTCAGCTTTCAAGAAACATAAAATTATGAGATTGAAGGATACATGGACAGAATTTGCAGCAATCATTTTGAGTGAGGTAACTTAAATGCTGAAAGACAGATGTCACACATTTTATCTCATTTCTGGATATTAACTTTGAATCTTTATATATGTGTGCATTGCTTGGAATACCCATAGAGGTCAGCACATTTTTTCCATGGGATGGGACCTTCGAGGAAGGTAGATAAAACAGTGATATAATCATTGAAGGTAAATAATGGAATAGGAAGGGATAAAGTGAGGTAGGAAATGTGTTGACAGGGTAGAGAAGGAACTACCTTCTACATGGAGAATGATGATCAACAGGAAGTATGTAAAAAGTCATATGGAAACCTACTACTGTAGAAGCTCCCTAAAAGATAATCATATACATGCAAACAAAAAATTTAAAAGTAGTTACCCTATAAAGGGGTAGCAAAGTCCCTTACCAGATACCATAGGTTAACAAATAAAAAGTGCTGAGAATGAGTTGCTTCTTTGGGGGTTGTTGGTTAGTGAGGTCTCATAGACTCTAAGCATTACAGAGTATTCCCTGTTCTTTTTTACTCTCCAGAACTTGAAACTTGAACTTCTTGTATATTGTTAAAGGACCAGCCTTAATAATATACTTCCCAGAGACTCAGAAGAGAAACTATGAACAGCAAAAACTATTTTCGGGAAATGAATGCTCTTTGTCCATGAATGCTCTTTGTACACCATGCTCTTTGTCCATCTACTTTATTACTCTGGGATAAAATCCTATCTACACAGCTTCAGTTCTGTACTCAAGCCTTGTTCCTTTCTGTTTAATTCTCTCTATATTTATCTGCTGTCTCCTCTAAGTTCTATGTTAATTCTCTCATCTTAGTTCTGCCCCATCTAGGTTCTCACCCATCTAGTTCCTTCCCATATCAGCTCCTCTCTGATCTCCTTCTCTCTCATCTTGTTCTTCCTCATCTTGTTCTTCACCATCTGGCTCTTCCTCATCTTCCATCTTGTTCCT
Source organism: Peromyscus nudipes (assembly GCA_902168325.1). Taxonomy (NCBI): domain Eukaryota; kingdom Metazoa; phylum Chordata; class Mammalia; order Rodentia; family Cricetidae; genus Peromyscus; species Peromyscus nudipes. The sequence goes on along the minus strand of CABHPH010146111.1, from coordinate 31,071 downwards.
CTAATACTCTCTTTTAGCCCCTCAATGTAGTTCTTCCCATCTAGTCCATTCCTCTACAGTTCCTACCCATCTAGTTCTTCCATTCTCTTTTTTTCTCTCTCCTCCTCTCAGTCTCCTTATTCTCTCAGTTCTCTCTAAGTCTCTCAGGAATCCAGTTATAAACCCAAGCAATAGAAATCCTCCCACAGAACAAGGTCACTAGACTTGAATTCTTATGGTGTCATAAAGGCAGGTAAGAATTTTCCTCAGGCGGTGACCACCAGGCTTTCTTTTACAACCCAAAAGGAGAGTGGTAAAGGAGGTCAATAGAGAGCTAATGATCAGCTAGTATCTCAAGAAGGGAATTTATGTGCTCAACCTACATTCCTAGAAGTGGTTAGGTAAGAAATTAGTAGTCTATTAGTAAGGCTGTAACGAAGGAGGGTCTCACCCTAAATTGCACAAGAAATAAAGCTATCCTCCTGACCTAGAAGACAGGTGTTGTTTCATATGGCTTTGGATGCTTGAGAGGTATTTTAGATAAATACACTGTTAGGAGTTCTTAGAAGCATGCATAGCATTACAAGAAAATCACTGTAGGAACCAGCTAATATATATACAAAAGCTAAAATATCACCAAGACTTCTTAAGCCATGGCTTGACCTTTGGAGAAGTCCTTGACTTTTCCAAGTAGTAGCTTTTGTGATAGTAGCTGAATTCCATTAGTTTTCCTGTAGTTCACAGCATGAAGTTTAGATTATTAATGAAGGTACCAGGTATTTGACCCATGGAATATAGAAAAACAACTGGTACACGCATGAGAGCCTCATCCCCACTGACCAGCTTTCATAGTGCTAGAAGGTGCTTTACATACTACCAGAGGAGAAAAGTAACCTTTGGTCTTACGCAAATGTGAACTCTGACCCATTGGTGCAACGGTGGCACAAACATCATGGGAGTACCCAACTACTTCCTGATTGAATTTGAGACCATTCCACAAGTTAAATCCTATACTTTATATCATTTTCAGAATGTAGATCCTGTGGTGGATAGGTCATAGGCACTGGAGAAGAACCTACTGCTAACATTCTGCTGAATGGATACTCCTAATGACTTGTCATTATACCCATAGATCAGTGCTCCTCTTAACCCTCATCAGAAAATCATTTTTTTTTTGTAGTAGACAGTGATTAACACAGAGACCCACAACTGGCCAAGGTGCAGAGAGTAAGGGACTGTCGAAAATCACCCCTAAGTTGGACATCTATCCTACATCTCCTTATCCCAAGGAATCATTGTACAAGATTGGGAAGAAAGACTTTAATAGCTACAAGAAGTGGATTACTGCATGGAAAAGGTGTATTCCTGTGAAAACTTAAGTCAGATAAAATTCTTGTGAAGAGGGGAAATAGGTAGGAAGTCCTATCCCCAACTAAGGAGCTATTGCCAATTAATAGCTTAGGGGATAGGGAGATTTAGTTATCTTTAGGAGTGTGTCCCTAAGAAAGGATGCTAAGTAGACCATACCCTGGTATAAGGCCATAGGCATATGGGCAGTACAAATTGTACTTTACAAGTTTTTATTTTAAAGAAGAGGATACACGATTGGATGAGTAGAGGAGGGAGGATGGATCTTAAAGGAGTTGGGGGCAAACATGATTAAAGTATAGTAAAATTTATTTTAAAAATGCACAAAGAGCTCGTTTAAATAATTTCGGCAACTCTAAGTTGTAAGATGAATCTTAAAATGTCTTATAATAAAAAACCCAGAGCCAGATATTGGGGTGAAAGTTGAAAGATCAGAGAAGCAGAACAGCCAGCCACTAGCTTACCTCTATGAAATCCTCAGCCTCAAGAGAGCAAGCTCCTGTTTCCTCATGCCTTATATACCTTTCTGTGTCCTGCCATATTACTTCCTGGGATTAAAGGTGTGTGTCACCACTGCCTGGTTCTTTTTCTCTCGTGTAGCCCAGTGTGGCCTTGAACACACAGAGATCTAAATGGATCTTTGCCTCCTGAGTGATAGGATTAAAGGTTTGTGCCACCACTGCCTGACCTCTGTGTCTAATTTAGTGGCTGGCTCTGTCCTCTGATGCCCAGGTAAGCTTTATTGGGGTATACAAAATATCACCACACTAAGTGGACTCAATGGATTAATTAAATTTTAAAAAGAAGTATAGATGTGAAAGGGGAAGGAAAAAGGATGGTAAGAAGGACATGTTGGAAGGAGTCTGGGGCATAAAGATGGGGAGTACTGGGAGTAGATATGATCAATGTATACATGTGTAAAAATAATTAAAATATATGTGTGTGTGTGTGTGTATGTGTACAAATATAGTTAGTACAAGTTCTCCACTTAAAGGCGTGTGCTACCACTGCCTGACCCTTATGTCTAATCTAGTGGTTGGCTCTGTCCTCTGATCCACAGATAAGCTTTATTGGGGTACACAAATAAAATATCACCACATTTCTCCTTTATTTTGTCTAAAATAAGAAAGTTATAACTAATATAAGAAAAACTGCATACAATAAATACAATAACTATATACAATATATATAGGCAATAATACATCAACAATGTCTAGTCCATTTGCATTTGACAAATTCAACGAAAATACTCCATTATCTGTCTTACTTTGGTGAGTCTAAATGTACCTAATTCACTTTCTATCCTAACTTGTATTATCAACTGAAGACTACGATTCTCACTACCTGCTGGTGGATGCCACTGTCTACTTTGGTTCTTTCAAGTCCACCTCCCCATGATCCGCACAGGATTGGTCGCCCTAAGCCCTGGGCCTCTGTCATTCTAAACCAGATATTGATTATACTATGTCTATTAGAGTCATCTGTGAATGGTTCCTTCTTAGACTAAGTATTTATGCTTCCTGTATTAGAATTTCCCAAACTCACACTATGGATCAAGTGCCTTGGGGAGAAAGATGGACCAGACAAAAAAGAAAGCTCTCTACTTATTTACTGTCTATATGAATGTATATTATTAAGAATCAGATGCACTTGGAGTTTCTAACAGAAAATCACCACAGTTTGGCTTTGCGTTATTTCATGTTACTAATATTCTATGCCAAGTGTCTAAAGTAAAGCACTCCATTAGAAACCAGCAGCTCAAAGCTTGATGCATGATCCTAATTAGTCTTAATAATAAAAACCCAGAGTCAGATATTGGGGTAAAAGCTGAAATACCAGAGAAGTAAAGGAGCAGCCACGGTCACCTCTTACCTCTCTGACTCCTTAGACTGAAAAAAAGCTTAGCTCTCATTTCCGCCCCACCTTATTACTTCCTCTCTCTGCCCAGTCATATCACTTCCTGTCTCCTGTCTGTACAGCTCTCCAGACCTCTGTGATTATTTAGGGGCTAGCTCTACCCTCTGATCTTCAGACAAGCTTTATTTGTCAGAACACAAACAAAATATCCCAAAAAATGCTCACCCTTTGCCACTCCAAACTTAGCCCTGCTGTCTGAGAAGAGAAATTTTATCAAATGTCTGATTTTTGAGTTGATTTGCAAGTTAACTGTATGGCAAAGAGAAGATTGATGTAGCAAAGCATCAGATGAAGTTATAGGTCCCATTCAGAAGGGGTCTCTGCCCTGTGAAGACTCTGTGCTTGATCTCTGTATTTCAGCATAATTCTTCTGTGAGGGACCTGAGAACAGAATCCAGGTTCAAAGGAAGGAAGGAAGCACAATCTACTAGGAGAACACATTCCAATGCCCAGGGAGGAGTTGAAAGTGTTTTGGACTAAAGTGGAGCTGGAGAATGGTGAGAAGAAGAGCCGGAGTGCTGGATAAAGTGAGCTGGAGAATGATGAGAAGAGGAGCTGGATAAAGGTTTTATTGATGGAAAGGATATGGTTCATAGAAAAAAGATTAGTTCTAATCTTGTCACTCCAGATACCTCAGACATTCTACAGAAGCAGCTTTGCAGAGAATGTGTTTCTGTGTCTATTGTAGAAATTTCCTGAAGAATTAGGTCAGTTGTATTCACCTGGATTATTTCATCTCTCCAACTCTCTACATAGCTGAGGGTGACCTTCAACTCCCATATTTCACTGGGCAGATAGTATCTTGAAACATTGAGAGGGTGCTTAACTTTACTCAAATAAATGCAAATAAATTTCTGTAATGTTATGTTCCTCTTATCAGCTTGGCTAAAGCATGAAGTTTCACAGTACACATGGTAACAAGGTGTAAGAAGGCAGACATTTTATACAGAATTTGACAATGGGAGAATACATTTTTAGAACTATACTTATTAGAAATAGTATTTTAGCTTGCATTCATAAAATTATAGTACTCAAAATATCCCAAAAGTCTTACAGGCATCTTTCATATGTGAGGGTATGCATTTTTCCTCTTTATTTGGCAAGAAAACCCCCAATACAACCTAAATACCTATATGTTTATTGCTTGAATAAATCTTTTATTTACTATTTATATTCACAGATATGTAGGTTCATCAATAAATTACTATACAATATATTATAAAATGCAATCAGTTTTATCTTTATGATCTATTAAGTATTAAGTAAAATGTAAAGTCACAAACAGCATTCATATAAAGTAATTTTGCATGTAAAATTCTTTTGCAAGTGTGTGTGCACACATGTATATGGAGACCAGAGTACAAGCTTATGTATCATTCCTCAGGAGCCTCCCATGTTGAAGACAGTGTCTGTTACCAACTACTGGCCTGGGGATCACCGAGTAGGTTAGGCTGGATGACCAGATAGCCGCCTGGATCCTCCTGTCTCTGCTTTCCCATCTCTAGGACTACAAGCATTTAGCATCAGACCTGATTTTGCATGCTTAAGCAGCAAATGCATTATGAATTGAGCTCCAATCCCACATATAAAAGCCCCTGGTGCATATATAAATAACTAATATAACTAGCCTTTGTGGGGAAGTGCTGTGTGTGATGGGAACATGTTTGCACTTTTTTATGAAGGGCTAGAGTTATTTTTTCATGTGCTTGGATTATATATTTAATTACTTAGCAATATAAATGGAGTATCTCAGAGACATGCTATGATCCAGTTAGACCTAACAATCTATAAATGTCCATCTGTTCTCATCTGAATTGGTTTAATTTGAAACTGTTCTGAAATAGCTATGACATCTAATGTATGTGATAAAAATCACCTGAGTAATTGGCTCATTAAATACCTCTTAAGTTCAGCTTTGGGCTTCAAATGATCACTTGTGCATTTAATTGAGATGGAACATCAATTAATCAGCAGCTGCAAAACTTCCTTGCTGTTCAGTCTTCATTTTCCTGGGTTTCTTCCCAGCATCACCTTGTACGGTTCTCACTACCTGCTGGTGGATGTCACTGTCCACTTTGGCTCCTCCAAGTCCACCTAACCCATGATCCGATAGGATTAGTCGCCCTCAGCCCTAGGCCTCTGTCATTCTAAACCAGATATTGAGATTCACGGGCCTCAATTTTGCTCTTAGAATGCTATTTCTAAGAGTTGTGAATTTAGACAAGGAAATAATTACAGTTTTATTATATTTTTCTCATGTTTTGGATGTAGACAAGAAGCAGGGCAAGATCATAATGCTGTGTCTGAAATAGAAAGTAGATGTTTTCAGATCATGTGACAGTGACTGTACATATTTAACATCGTTTTCACATATTACAAGCTTGAAGGTAAAGGAGGAATAATATTTTGTGCTAAAGTTTGTGATTTATTGATAAAAAAACAGATAAAGGGGTTCGAGAAATGACTCATCAGTTAAGTGCATGTTCTACTCTTCCAGAGGACTCAAGTTTGGGTCCCATACAACACACAGCTTAATATAATTCCAGCTCCAAGGGATCTGACTTTCTCTTCTGGAAATGTGAACACCTACACTTACATATGTACACAATATACATAATTAAAATGATAACATAAATAAAGAATAAGCAGGTAAATGTATCATAAATATTTGAATAATTGCCCAGGATTTCTTGAAACATTTAAACTTTTGATATGGTTTTTATTCAATTAATTCCAGTTAATATTTACATGGATAAATATGTGTATTAGCTTTTCTTTAAAAAAAAAGCCATGCTTTGATAATTTCATAGACGGTGTTTTGACTGTATTCAACCCTTATTTTATTAACTCCTACCAAATCCAACTCGATTTCCGACCCACCAAACCCAAGTCCTCTCTTCTTTCTACCCATCAAGTCAAATGTGTATTGTCTATATATTCCTAGATGTGTGTTTTTCCTCTGAAGTGCGGTTGACTTACCAGAAGCTCCACTCTTAAAGAAAACTGATTCTCCCTCTCCCAGCAATGATCAGTTGTCGAAGGATTCTCAGCTACAGGGGAACTTTGTGGCCAACTTCCTTCTCCATGTTCAACTGATAAGTTCTGTCTGGAATAAGTTTCTTCCCTGTGCTCATCCACTGCTCCGGGCTCTTCCACTTTTTCCACCTCAGCTTCTGCAGTGACCCCTGAGATTTGGGGAGGGGATAAATAAAATACATATTGTATTTCTACAATAGTGTGAGAAGTGTATTCAGAGACTCAATAATACTTTGAGAATGACTTTTCTTAAAAGATTCTGTGCTTATAATATTTAAAAATTCATAAATAAAAAGAGAAAAGTAGATCATGTAATGTCTTGTGCACAAATATTGTTAATGATCAGATTATCATTTCACTGCTATTTCAAGCATCACTAACATGTGCAAAATACGTTAGTTAGATAGACCATAGCTAAATGAAAGATTATAGACAGACAGATAGATATGAAATTTTCTTGATAAAAATTGAATGGCATGTGAAATTATAATTTAAATTATAATATTTTTAAAAGCATTTTATCAGTTGGCAAATTTTAAGCCAGTTCAGACAAAAAGAGTAAAACCTAATTAGAGCCGGGCGGTGGTGGCGCATGCCTTTAATCCCAGCACTCGGAAGGCAGAGGCAGGTGGATCTCTGTGAGTTTGAGACCAACCTGGGCTAGAGTGAGTACCAGGACAAGCACCAAAACTACACAGAGAAACCCTGTCTCAAAAAAACAAAACAAACAAACAAACAAACAAACAAACAAAAAACTAATTAGAGATTTAAAATGAGATTAATTTTTCAATTGAGAGAAGAAATCTGCTGCAATTGCTTAGTTGACAGCATTAGCTGGTATTGGAAAGCCACAAAAACTATAACTAAAGGAACAAACATTATCATAGTGGTAGTCTTAATAATTGTGAGAAAAAAATCTTGCCCCTCAAACAATCCAAAAGGCTATTCATTTTTAGTCACTGTCGTGATGGCCATTTTCCTTTGAGCATTAACCAATGCTCAAATGGCAGATCTTTCTTACCCTGTATCCTTCTATGGTTATCACAAGAGCATCCTTCCTAGACTTATTTTATTCTTGCAATGATGGATGCTACGAAGTGACTAGAATCTATCAGTCTGTTTTAACTTCCTCTTTCCACAGCCATGACAGTAAACTTTTCTTTGAATTGTATATCTATCCAGATACTGATCGTTCACACATGATGAACTATGCGTCTTCATACTTGAAGATCTGTATGTCTGCACTACACCAAAAAAAAAAACAAAAACAAAAACAAACAAACAAAAAAAGGCCATGGCTTGGCCTCTACAGCTTTATAAAGTAAACATGCTTTGTATTACTGCTTTCATTCATTTGCTCATCTACAAAAGTTTTCAATGGGGGTGGGGGGAGAGTAAGGTGTACTAATCCTTTCTAAGACATGAAGAAATTTAAAGAGTAGCTGTGTAATGATTTATAAGAAGTCACAGAACAGAGTTAGCTCAAGCAGAGCCAAGCACCAAGTGCTGTGATGTCTAAAGCAGAGCATTTGCCTCTCCCTCATGGCACACCTTGACCACATTAATTGTGAGAAGGGAACAGTAAGAAACTTTTGGGAAAGGACAGGCAAATATTGCCCACTGAATTTTAATACAGACGAGCTATTATTAATACTATTATGAACATATTCCAAGTCTAATAGATTATAGTTAATTTGATTCAGAAAAGACATTTTCCTCAATTTCTTTTAAATTACTGCAGTTATTTCCTTTTAGAAAGCTCATTAACTGAAACAAAAATAGGAGAATAAGTTGTTCCATGAAATTTGGAACATCTGCATCTAGGTGCAATTTATGCGTGCCTATCTGTTTGACTCCTAAAGGAAACAAACATTTGCCTGCTAGAAAAAAAATGTGTAGGAAAATTGACTATATTTTTGTGTAAGGCTCTATGTTTCTTCATAAGCTAAGATGTTAATTTTCAACTTTAATTAGGTCAAAACCTGAGCACTTTCAGTATCCATAACTTAACAGATGGCAGACCTTAGTATTACTTCCCAGTGGTTATTCATCTTCGTCACTCCTTAGGATAAAAATGGTCCAAGAAAAAATGTTAATGTAGGCCAAGCATTCTAAGAGGCACACAAGCTCCTTTCCTTTCTTTCTGTGCTCAACTTTTTATCTATTTTGTTGTCTTTACAGTCTGGTTGCTCTTCAAAATCCATTAAATCTAAATTGATATCTCCAGTATGTGAGGGCTTAATTGAAAATAAGATCTGTTCATTGGCATACTTCCTTTTCTTTTGAGTTCTGTTCATTGTGAGCTCGATGATGAACACATGACTAGAACTGCTCTAAGGCTGCTCAGACCTTTGCACCTGTCTCAGTCTTGAACCACCTCCTGACAAGCTGAAATCCTCACTTGGCTTTCACAGGTTTAAAACAACAGTCTTTGCTCCATAATTGGACTTCAGATTTATAATCTTTATAGGGCTACAGATCATTGGCTACACTTATTTCTTTCTGGGGGGGGGCTCTGTTTTTTTCTCTTTGTCAGTTTTGCCCTATTCAGGTTTTTCAGGTTTGTTTGTTTTAATTTTAATCTTCTTTCATTTATTATTTTTAGATACCTGTTTGTTTTATAATGAGAGCAAGAAAGGATGTGGATTTGTGTGGATGGGGAAGTAGGGAAGATCTGGGAAGTGTTGGGGGGGGGGAGGATATAAAAAAAGTATTTTATGAAAAAAAAAAACTTTCATTTAAAAAAAAGAGAGAGGAGGGAGAGAGAGAGAGAGAGAGAGAGAGAGAGAGAGAGAGAGAGAGAGAGAGAGAGAGAGAGATTCTATCAAATCATGTAAACTTGGGCACTTTGAGCATAGATCAGTTTGTTTCAATAGTGTTTTGTTTATGGAGCTGAACAATAATTTGGCCCATATGATTTGGACACTGAGGTATTAGATTGATGAATCTTCAGTAATTTGAGTGTGGAAGGCATTTGCCAATTATACCAGAATAAGAATAAGAAACTTGGTGTGGAGCTGGAGAGATGGCTCAGAGGTTAAGAGCACTGACTGCTCTTCCAGAGGTCCTGAGTTCAATTCCCAGCAACCACATGGTGGCTCACAACCATCTAGGATGAGATCTGATCCCCTCTTCTGGTGCAAGCAGAACAATCACTGTATACATAGTAAATAAATAAATCTTTTAAAAAATTTTGTTTGAAAAATTTTATACTATCTTTGGTAATATGTTGTTTTTGCATTATCTTGACACAGAGGAATTTAAAATGACTGACTTAATTTCCAAAAAAAAAAGGAACTTGGTATGAATCTTTCACATACTTAGTGCATGGGAATAAAATATGCCTAGTAAAATACTGAACAACAAATCCAGAGTTTTGAGGTTTTATGAATATTAGAAACTGAAAGAGTGGAAAAGATACTAATAACAGATAGGTGAGCAGTTTGAGAGTCAAGGGGTGGTAAAATATCTTATGTTGTTTTTAAGAAAATCTCAATCATTTGATTTTTTTTCAATAAAGTCTCATGTGTAGTTTGAATGTAATTGGCCCCCATAATTTCATAGAGAGTGGCACTACTAGGAGGTGTAGCTTTGTTGGAGGAAGTGTGTCACCATCAGAGTGGGCTTTGAGGTTTCCTATGATCAGTATACTGCCCAATGTCTCAGTCAGCTTCCTGTTACCTGCTAGATGTAGGAATCTCAGCTACGCTTCCAGCACGATATCTGCCTGCATGTCACCATGCTCCCCACCATTATGATAATGGACTGAACTTATAAAACGGTAAGTGAGCCACCCCAATTAAATGTTTTACTCTATAAAAGTTGTCATGGTTCATATATCCAAAGGATGCTCAATCATACCACAAGGACACTTGTCAACTATGTTCATAGCAGCTTTATTTGTAATAACCAGAACTTGGAAAAAAAACTAGATGTTCCTCAACTGAGGAATGGATAAAGAAAATGTGGTACATTTACACAATGGAGTATTACTGAGATGATAAAAACAAGAACATCTGTAAGACGAAGTGCTAAATGGTCTTATTAATAAAAAACCCAGAGCCTGATATTGGGGTTAAAACCAAGAGATCAGAAAAGCAGAAAGAAGCCAGACATGTTCTCACTACTTGGAGAACCTCAGCCAAAGAGACCTATTCCCTCTATACCCACGCCTATATGCCTTTCTGTTCTTCCATCACATTTCCTCTCTCCGCCCAGCTAAATCACTTCCTCTTCCTGCCCAGCTCTGTCACTTCCTGTCTGTCTTTATGGTTAGTGGAGGGATTAAAGGTATGTACCACCATGCCTGGCTCTGTTCCCAGTGTGGCCTTGAACTGGAAGAGATCCTGGATCTCTGCCTTCTGAGTGATAGGATTAAAGGCATGTGCTACCATTGCCTGACCTCTGTGTTTACTATCGTGGCTGGCATTTTCCTCTGATCCTCAGATAAACTTTATTGGGGTACACAGATTTCATCACAGACATGGGGAAATCTGAAGGCAAATGGATGGAACTAGAAAAAAAAATCATCCTGAGTGAGGTAACCTAGACTGAGAAAGACAAACACGGTACATATTGACTCATAAGTGCACATTAGCTGTAAAATGAAAGCCAACAATGCTACAATCCACAGTCTCAGAGAAGCTATGTAACAAGGAGAGTTCATGGGGAGACACTCAGTTCTCCTTCTGAAAGGGAAATAGAAGAGATTTTGTGAGTAGACTAAGGGTAGGTGGGGATGAGAACATGAGCCATCAGGTTGTGATGGAAGGGGAGACTACTGAAAGAGAATACAGGAAAGGTGGGGCATTTAGGGGTCAGGTAAAAGCCTGGTGCAGGAGAATCTCCCAGGAATCTACAAGGAAGACCCCAAGTCCCCAGCCGGAACTGATCATTTCTTGTGACCAACAACCAGGGGCCTGAATGGGACTGCCCTAGACCCTCTGCATATATGTTACAGTTGTGTAGTTTGATCCTCTTGTGGGACTCCTGACAGTGGGAATAGGGGCTGTCTCTGACATTTTTACAGGCTTTTGGGACCCTACTCCTCATACTTTGTCACCTTGCCCAGCCTTAATTTCATGGAGAGGTGCTTTGTCTTACCAAGATAGGCCATGTTTTGTTGATTCTAATGGGAGACCTGCTGTTCCTAAATGGAAATGGAGGAAGAGTGGATTGGGGGAGGGAACAAAGAGGGGATCAGGGAAGGGACTGGGAGGAGAGGAGGGGAAACTGAGGCCAGGATGTAAAATGGATAAAATTATTTAAAATAAAAAAGAGTGCTCTTCACAGCAATAGAAACCCTAACTAAAATACCTCTGGAGTCAGATGCTGGGGTCAAAACCTGCTAGCTCAGAGATGCAGACAAAGCACCCAGCTAACCTTCCTCCTCAGCCAAAGTCCCTGAAGCCTCCTTCTCCTGTCCCATCTCAAACGAATCTCCCATGACTCAATGTCCCTCCCTTCTACTTCCTGTTTGTCTCTCTAGCCATCCTCCTGACCCCCCTTACTCTCTCTGGTTTTTTCTTAGTTATCCTGTGTTCACTTCCTGTCAACTGGGTGCTTGCCCCACCTCTTGTCCTAGGCTTGACTTTAATCCTGTGTACAATGCTAAAACTGAGCCACACAATTGGAAACAGATTTTTCCAGTAAATAACACAATCTCAGGGTTCAGAGCATGATCAAATAATATCTTGCAACAATCGGAGTTCCTACTGAGGATTGTATGCATGTGCATATATGGGTACATGTGCGTGGGTGTATATGTGAGTGTGTGTGTGTGTGTGTGTGTGTGTGTGTCTGTGTCTGTGTATGTGTCTGTGTATGTGTGTGAGTGCATGCATGTTCAGATGAGAAAAGGGTAAGTTAAGAAAACCTCTAAAGAAGAAGGAAATATTTTTAAGGCATTGTATTTTTTTAGGTATGGAGTGAAAAAAAATAGTAGTATAATAATATTTCAGAGGGAATCATATAAGCAGAGGTACTACTATTTAACACAGGGAGATCTAAAGTCTAAAATGTATTAGTATAGTTAGCCAAAAGTATTCATCAAATAGCCATGGCCTCTGTGTCCTTAGAACAAAGGATGACAGTCTGTTCAAACAGAATATTTTTAGAGGACACAACAACACTAAATCTCTCCTGTTCCCATCACCTGACCCCTCAACTGCACAGCACTTCATGCCAAGGAGAGATAAGGTTTCCTTTTGGTGCTCTGAAGAAATGATACCTATAATTCCCATCATGCATGAAATGCTTTAAAAGCAAATAAAACAACAAAATAAATCATCCATGCTAATTTGTGAATTCTGCCTCTCCTTGAAACAGTTTTATGGAAGTGAATCCAGATGGAACATTGTTTTCAAGGAGAAATGGGAAGGCTTCATGGGTATTCTTCAGAAACATATACAGAGACATGGGCATGGTTTTCTCTTGGTGCCCTTCTCCCTGGAAACCAGAGAAAGTCATGATTGAAAGGTCTGGGTTATAGCAGGCCTTAGTGCAGCTGTACTAAGAGGGCTTAGTGAGAAACTGGGAGGAAATTGTGCAAGGGCAGTCATCATTTAGTAGTGATAATTCCTCTAGGCCATGGCTCCGTTAGCATTGTTATTTACCATGGGAAAGGCGGCCTAGGGAACTGATTTTGCAAGTCTTCATGTTGTTCAACTCTCAGAAGAACCTTAATAAATACCCAAGGAGAAGTTTTAAAAGCATCCAGTGCCGCAGTTAAGTAAATACACAGGGAAAATATTTTGTCTGCTCTTGAAAAATGTAGTGAGTACAGAGAAATATGTGACGATACACATATTTTTACACATTCAGCATCATCACTCCCATTTACATATTTAAGTTGGTTTAAATCATATTTCTGGTGCCTTTGAAGTCCTTTAACCCCAAAAATAAACTGTCCTTTGCTTGCCTTCTGGTTATTGTGAAAATGATTCACCTGTGGGGCTTTTGCAGTTGATCATGGGATTGTTTCTAAGAAATCCTGGCCTGCAACACACAGAGACAGACACGAGGCAAATGGGAAGAGCTGGGATTGGATGTCTTGCAGCTCATGTGGATAGTGTCACGGTGTGGGGGACGCTGAGATGAGAAGATAATCTTTTTTTTTTTTCTGGAAGGCAGCTGGCAGAAATTTAGATCAATTGTTGTTCCTAGCACAGTACATGGTAACCTTGGCGTTTCCATTGTCTTCTGAGCCTCAGTCATATCCTTTATAATGTGGGAGTGATAACTGCATGCCATGGATTAATTTTAAGGACTAAGTGTTCTTTCTTAATTAAAAAAATTTTTTCTTTCCTTTTACATACCAACCCCTGTTCCCCCTCCCTCC
>CABHPH010146111.1:0-17332 GCA_902168325.1 Peromyscus nudipes | reverse complement strand
TGTACCCGGGATAAGTCCTGGTCCCATTGCCAGGGGACCCACAAGCATATCAAGCCATGCAACTTTTCACATTCAGAGGGCCTAGTGTAGTCCCACGTAGGCTCTCTAGCTGTCAGTCCAGAGTCCATGAGCTCCTACTAGGTTAGGTCAGCTATCTCTGTGGTTTTTCCCATCATGATTCTGACCACCCTTCCTCCCTCTCTTCAACTGAACTCCAAGATCTTGGTCAAGTGCTTGGCTGTGGGTCTCTGCATCTGCTTCCATCATTTGGTTACAAGTTGTTGTTAAGGATTAGAAAAAGGGCTAAGCAAAGGAGATTAGATTTAAGGTTCTTGTTTAAAAAGAAAAAGAAAAAGAAAAAGACAATTACTAGTTTTAAATACTTTACATTGGATTGGATTGTTTTATATTGTATACAAATTATATATATTGAAATTGATATTGTTAGAAAATGCTATATGTATATTTCTAATTTTGTTCAAGATAGTGTACTTTTACCATTCATTTAACAATGTAATGCAATTTGCTGATTCTTGAATGTTATTATTACCAACTATTAGGATAAAAAGAAATGAAAGTTAGTAGTTAGACATTATAATAGAACTTGTAGTCATATTAGGTATGTTTTCAAGATTGAGCAGATATATTTTAGATAGACAGGTCATCTTCAAACCCTTCAGAGATCTACAGAATATGGCATTTAAAATGTTTTAATAACTTAGAAAATTTTTCTTTTTTGTTATGACTATGAGACATTTCGGCTCCTGGTAGTACCAATCTACTTCAGAGAAAATATGGGCATTGAAGAAACTGCATATGGAGTTAACTTTCATTGTGGCAAAAGTTAGCCACTGGACAACAAAGTATCCTCGAATCCCCTGCTGAAAAACAGGACAAAATGGACAGACAGGACACGAAACAAAGGACTACTGATTCTTGCCAAAACAAGTGTGGTTATGGTTTTATCAAAAGGCATCTTCTGAGGCCAGGACAATATGGCATCATCCCTGAAGTGGCCTTCGCAATCCGGAAAAGGTACAGTGCCCTTTTCCTCGAAGGCAGCTGGACAGGCAATGGGTTGATGACTTCTGATGTGCAGTGGAACAGCAGCTGAAACAGTTATTCGTGAAGAGTAACTAAACTCACACCTCTCAATAGTAGACTGGCATTAATAGAGGGATGTGGAGAAGAATGGGATGCTGAGATGAAGCCACATATACACAGCCAAGAATGGACAGCTGAATTCAAAAACCATCAACAATTTCCAGAATTTAAAATCCTGAATCATGACAGGACACTAGTGGAATTCAGGTGTTTCTGGTACATGGACTGCTCTCACCCAAGGTGAGGTCGAACTATTGACCTTCGGTACATCTTACTTCACAAATGAGTCTGTCAGATACGCTAAGCCTATAGGCTGAAGATGATGCCCCAACACTTCGGAGAAACCTCAGGTGACTGTCCAGGCAGCTGGCTATTTCTGTCAACTCACATTTTTTTTATGGAAGCTGCTTGCATGCACTTCCTGTTTTTATTTTTTGTTAGGTAATATTATTTCCTTCTTGGATCTCTGAGGGAGTTGAAGATTAGTTAGTTATAGTTGAAGATTAGTTAGGATAGAAAGTGAATTAGGTACATTTTGGACTTACCAAAATAGGATAGATAATGGAATTATTTTCTCTGAATTTGTCAAATACAAATGGACTAGACATTGTTTAGGTATTTATTACTTGTATATAGGGTATATAGTTATTGTACTTTTGTGTATAGTTTTTCTTATGTTAGTTATAACCTTTTTCCTTTTTTCTTTTTATTAAAATAGAAAAGGGGAATATGGTGATATTTTAATTGTACTGAAATGTGATTTTATTTGTATGTTAATAAATAAAGTTCCCTGGGGGTCAGAGCTAATAGCAAGCCATAGCAGAAACTGGGCAGTGGTGGTGCACGCCTTTAATCCCAGCTCTTGGGAGGCAGAGCTAGGCGGATCTCTGTGTGTTCAAGGATACAGCCAGCATGGAGACACATGCCTTTAATCTCAATACCAACCATAGAAGACCTGGAGGTCTGTACAGACAGGCAGTGACTAGGAGGTCATGTGGTTGGGTTTACAACCAATGAGAAGGCAGAATAGAAAGTCTATAAAAAAGACAAACAGACAGGAAGTAACTCTCTTGCTGAAGAGGACAGCAGCAGTGAAGGGTAAGGTTTTTAGCTCTTAGCGCTGACCTCTTGGGCTTTCATCTCTGCATTGGCTCTGTGTTTCTTATTTAACAAGACCATTCATCTACATTAGATGTAGGTTCTATGATGACAATTAGGGTAGATACCAATCTCAGTGCTGGGCAAGGCTAGTTCAAGCATCCTGTCCACCATTGCTATGAGTCTTAGCTGGGGACAGTCTTGTGAGTTCCTGCAGTTTTCCCTAACTACAGATTTCTCCCCATCCCCTTAATGGTACACTCTGTCAAGTTATCTCTTTCATTGCTCTCCCCGAACTCCATCATCTAGAGCCCTCACATTCCCACCTCCCATTTCCTCCCCTCTATTCTCCCCTCCCAGTTTACCTAGGAGATCTTAACCCTTTCACTTTCCATGTATGTTCCTCTTAGGGTCCTCCTCTTTAGCTAATTTCTCTGGGGTTGTGGATTGTAGCCTGGTTATCCTTTGCTTTGTACCTAATATTTGCTTATGCGTAAGTACATACCATGTTTGTCTTTCTGGGTCAGGGTTACCTCACTATGATTTTTTTTCTAGTTCCATCCATTTGCCTACAAATTTCATGATGACATTGTTTTTTACTACTGTGTGATACTCCAATATGTAAATGTACTACACTTTCATTATCCATTCTTTGGTTGAAGGACATCTAGGTTGTTTCCAGGTTCTGGCTATTACGAATAATGCTGCTATGAACATAATTGAGCAAATGTCCTTGTGGTATGATTGAATATCTTTTGTGTTTATGCCCAGGAGTTCTGTTGAGGTAGATTGATTCCCAATTTTCTGAGATACTGCCATATTGATTTCCAGAGTGGCTGTACAAGTTTGCATTCCCACCAGCAATGGAGGAGTGTTCCTCTTTCTCCATATCCCCTCCAACATACGCTGAGGACTAACTTTTAAACTGTAATGGATTATGCAAATAGTTGCTAGATAATCATATTGTTGTTACAATATATTGAGGATATACAAGACAATAAGTATGCCATGTTTCATATAACTTATTCTTCTTTTCTTCCACCAAAGTCTTGCTGGATAACTTTCATCAATTGATATATGTAAAGTAGAGCTGGTCCTATATGCACAAAATTGACAGTACCATCTCCACCTTATTTTACTGACCTGTGTAGGCAAAGACCATACAGGTTCAAAGGAAAAGGAAAATTTCAGACTTTTGACAAGGAGAAGGACCCCATTAGGGGAGTTTTGAATCTGAACTGACTTATTACCTTTAAGTGTTTAAATTTCTTCTTTATGGTTTACATTTAAACATGACCTTTTACTGCTCCTTTACATGATAAACACTTGTGAACACTAAACATACTTTCCTAAAGGCAGCAAGTGCCTGCTATTTAATCACCTAGAAATATGACTTGACATTTGCGCTCTCTTTTGTTCCAATGACAACTTAAAATAGAATAATGACCCTCAGGTGCCAAAGTGTATGAGATGTCAAGGAGGAATACTTACAGTTTGTTTTAGAGAGGCTATTCTAGGTCTAAAGAATAATTGAAGTTTGAAGCCTCAGGCAGCCTGCTGATGAAAATATTTTATGGCATGAACACTGTGGAAACAGCTAAGTTCTCTGAATGAGACCAGCCATGACTTTCAGAAAGGAGAAGTGTGGAGACACATTTGCGGTGTATGTACTACATCACCTTTGGTGCTATAGCCACTCTCGTCCTTGGAAGAATTCACCACATAGTCTGCCAGTTTCCTCATCATGTCAGAAAGCAGGGGATTCATTTTGCTCTATTGCTTCACCGATTTTCTTATTACTATTTCCTGTGACAATAGCATGACCTTTGCGTTGAGTTTGATAATTGTGATCAAAGTCTTCCTGCAGCAGGACTCCACACTCTGACCCAGATGTTGGGAGATCATTTGTTGTTTATTTGCTCATTTGCCTTTTAGCCTCATCCATCTTGCATCCATCTGAGGAAATTCCAGTATCAGTCTCTTTTCCTCTTCCTGTACTGTCTTCTTGGCATCAATTCCTTTGATGTTTGCTTCTCATGCATTGTTCCCTTTCTAAAATGGTTTGGTCACTCACTGTAGTAAATTACATCCTAGGAAGATGCTGCTGCTACTCATGTGTCAAGAGTTTGAACCCTAGTCTGGTCCCTCTTCTCATTTCTGCTTGAGTTCGCATTCACTGCTTCAATCTGAAACATTGTTTATAGGGAGATTCACTACCTCAATGTCAACAATCGCTTCACAGGAAACATGGAGGAATAATGAAGGGTTGATGTAAATTAAACAGTTCACCTGTGTTTTATTTTTTTTCTCTCTCCATTCACTTATGCAGTTCAGACATGAGTTTAAAAAAGCATCGTTCTACTGGATGAAATATTGATTGATCAGAACCTCAGTGATAGGGAAAGTTTGGCATGTTGTGAGTCCAGACCCTAATTATTCAAAATTTCTGGGACATCTTTAGGTTCCTTCATAGTTATTTATTTATAGTTATTTATTATGCCCTCCTCTGCATGTAGCCCAACATATTTGTGACCATTGTGTAAACCTTTTCGGGATATTTAAGAAGACTTCCAGTCTCCATCAATAAAGGGTCTAGGAATGCAGTTAGATAGAATCTAAGACCTATGACAGAGCTTTCCCCATGTTGCTGAAACCTGATCTTTTCACCAATGGTTTTGAAATGTTGATCTATGACCTTCTTTGTTCCGCTTCTATAAAAACGCCCTAAAAGTGTTACCCCATTGTAATGTAGAACGTGTGGTGGCCTGACACCGGTACACATGTGAGCTCTAGAATAAACTGTCCCTTATCCCCTTTGAGGTGACAATTGTATTTTTTTGTTGATAAATGTTATTATCTCTACTGATTAGAAGCATGGGAAAATTCAGAACTTTTATTAAACAAATTCTACTTTAATGTAACCTCTTCCAACTTATAAAAGCTTATGACTATTTGAAAAATTTTAAAATACTATTCTACAGTACTGGGTTCTATATCTCTCATCTTTTCTACCTCATGGCACTTCCCTTCCTCTCGATTTCTGGATTTGTAACTAACTGATGCTATGATGCGTTTATCAAATACCTAAGAGCCCCCCCCCATGTTTAATATACCCAGAGCAGAGCTTTTAGTCCTTCCATAGTTTCCTGTCTCCCAAAATGGCACCGTTATGAGCTTAGTGATCAGGCTGCATCATGACTTTCTGTTCACAACACAATTCAACTCATCCATAGCTTTCAGATTTTCCAAATGTAGAAAAAAAATCTTTTTATCCTGTCTTCAGGATGATTTATAATTTTTGACTCAATTTCATTCTTCTCTATGTATCAATCTAGATCAGAATAATTTCTGATTCTATATTTTCTCCCTCTTAAATCCTTTCAGCATAGAAGAAATATTTGATGACAGAAAGAAAATCAACAGAAACAAAATTAATTTATCCATAAAATCTTTCTGGAACTTTCGCTGTAATTACAATAAATGTCATATTTTTCCAGACCTTAACCCTTGCTAGTGTTACTCCCTCATTCACTGTTCTTGAGTCACAGTAGAGTCCACTTGACCACTGCTCTGTCCATCTCAGGATGATGCTTTTACTTCTCCCTGGAGCACTTGAATAGTTAGGGGTTTCCCTTCCATGCTTCAGCCCAAACAGCATTCCCTGACTCTTCCTTGATTTATTATTTATTTATTTATTTATTTTTGATTGTTCAGACATGGTCTTATTATGAGAGCCAGGTGTTGCATTTACTTTCCCTGTGGAGACATGAACAAATAAAAAACAGATCAAAGAGAAACAAATGAGTGTGCTGGGCTTGTTTAAATAGCACAGCTAAGGGACAGTTACAGGAGCACAATTGACCCTCCCCCCCCAACAGCTTTATCACTGCAGAAACAAACCCATTCCATTCTGGATGATTGCCATGTGGAAGCTGCACTGTCCAAACCCTTTCAAAATCAACCTTCTGCTTCCTGTATATTGGGTTATCTCCCAAGATCCCTTGTATCTGTGAGAGGAAATAATAGCTGGAATTCTAGGAGAGGCTGTCTTGATTGTCCCTAGGGGCTTCAATTGTTTCATTACCATTAACTATCACTCTATCGGTCTGCTCTAGTTTCCATGGTTATAGGGGTGGGGTCTTGAGAAGGAAAATTTCAACACGACACCATATTACATCCGGAATTAAAAACAACAATAACATCAAAACTGCCATACAACCTCAGGCTTGCCTGAAATTTGCTATGTATTCCTGTCTTTGAATTTCTGATTTTCCTGCCTTCATTAATATACTATAGCTATAATATGGTTTTACTCATTTTTTTTTACTATGTCTGGCACATAATACTTTAAAAGCCTGCATATTTGAGGCAAGTGGTTTGAGTACCTATTAAAAAAACAAATTTCTCATGACGACATCAGTATTTTATGAAAAACCTGAAGCTCTGATGTCTGAGTCATCCTGACCTGGCTGCACTGGTCAGGACCAGCATTCCTCTGCCTTTTGAACCAGCCAAACAACTGCCTTTTCTAGCATCTCCACAGTTACATCCCTGCCCTTATCTTCCTGTTACCAGGGAAATCAAGGTTCTCTCTAATAGCTTCTTTGTCTCATTAATAAGACAGTTTACAAGGTCAATGAGAATTTTATTAGCATCTGACAGAAAAGCAGCAGAACAGACAAGCTATCCACAGCTATCCACAGCTGGGGGGTGGGGGGATGAGAGGTGGGGGGGAGTGAGAGGAAGAGGGAAAGGCCTGCTTTGGCCTGCTTTTTGCAATGGAGGTTAGCAAGCAGCAGCATTGCAGAAGATGCGGGTGTGGAGCAGAGCTTCAGGGAATGAGGAAGGAGGTCTAGAGTGTCAGGGATGTCATCCCAGGCTTGGGTCAACATCCCACAGAAGGAAAAATTAGGCTTTCCTGTGTCAGGACACAGATAAGTAGGCAAAGCTATGAGCACCGACTGTAAGGGACCAAAACGGGGCTTCTGGGAAGGAAAAGGCACATTATCTCATTGAGGAAATAGCAATACCCTAGCATGTCTGCAGATGACAGATTTCTAGGGGATGGGGGTGGGAAGGCTTCATGCCAGGTAAAACTATTCTAAAAAGACACTTATGCCTCTCACTCTGGCTATCATACTATTTAAAAATAGACCCTAAAGAAATGGGAATTTCTCAGGAACCTCACTGTTAAAAACAGATGATGCCCTAGTCTAAGCTACTCTACTTGGTATAAAACTGTTTTTTTTAGCCTGTAACTTGCCCCAAGAAACTCCATTTTCCAAGTAGCTGTTGATTTCACTCCACGAAAGGTTGACTGGCTCCTGGGTGGACTCAGAAACTGCACTATCTGCCAGTCACCATCCATATATCACAAGCTAATAAGACGTATTCCTAGGAATAGCAAAGGAGCCAGTCTACTAGTTTATTGGGGGAGACTTGAAACCATGGAGAACGTTAAAATCCTATCAGAGAAAGCAAGCCCAACAATTTGTTGCACACATAAGACAGAGCAAAGGGGTAATTCCCTTGCTTGCCCTCCCGTAATATAATGGAAACCTAACACTGTGATGGCATTGTCCCATACCAATGTACTATTTGATACCTGATGTATGGGCAAGGATCAGATTTGGATCTGCCCCAGTGTTCACACAGCCTACTCAACTGCCTGCCTGTCTGCTTGTTTAATGGTCTGGACCTGAACCTGACCCATTTCCTGTTTTGGACCTGACTCAGCCCTGATACCTTGAATTCCACATGCCTGTCCTCAAACCTGATACCAAAAGTTTCTAGCAGCAGCAGCAATCTGGCTTTTGACCTGAAGTCTACAGACACCTTCTCAGGTCACTTCTAAAGCCTTTTGAGCCCTGCCACAGTCTCCTTAACGTATGTTTGTGTGTGTGTGTGTGTGTGTGTGTGTGTGTGTGTGTGTATGTTTGTGTGATGAGTGCTCAATTAGTAAATAAGATAGAGATAAAAGAATCTGCATTCACCTCAACCAAGCTACTATGACGGGTGGACTTTATGATGAATTGCCATCATTAAACCTGCTAAACCTTGTGATTTTTGTGGCTAAATTCTGACACCATGGAAAGAAAGTGTGTGTTTGTTGATTTAGGGAGTATCTGGATAAGGGAGTCAGGTATGCTGAGACAAGGGAAATTTGTCTCAGAGAAGAGATGTCCCATGGTTCTGACAACTTGTCAGGCCACCGTATAGGATGAGAAACTAAAGACCAGGCAATGGCAGACTAGAGTTGGTGGTGGACAGGGCCACCATGCACAGGAAGTTCATATCCTTAATCTTTTTTTTAAACTTCAGTCACTTTAGGAACCCCCCAAAAAGAAGACTTGAGGGGTCACTAGATCTCTTTGTCCCCCATCCCACTGTCGTTATATTGAATAGATAAATTTGCCTTTTCTACTTTCTACTATTAAATTGGCTATTTAATTGGCTTATTGCGGATAGATGGCCAAACCTGGAAAAAGAAATCAGTATTTGTTGACAAAGTAATGCATGTAGACTTGTGGAAGAGAAGTCCACCAATGCAGAACTCACTTCTCTGCCATCCCTGCTGTGGGATGTTCTGTATGACAAATATGTTAATAAATAAAGCACTGATTGGCCGGTAGCCAGACAGGAAGTATAGGTGGGACTAACAGAGAGAAGAATTGAGGGAACAGGAAGGTGGAGCAGGAGACACTGCCAGCCACCGCCAGGACAAGCAGCATGTAAAGATGCCGGTAAGCCATGAGCCACGTGGCAAGGTATAGATTTATAAAAATGGGTCAGTTTAAGATATAAGCAAGGAGCCTGCCACGGCCATGCAGTTTATAAGTAATATAAGCGTCTGAGTGATTATTTTATACGTGGGTTGTGGAACTGTGGAGCTTGGTGGGACCTGGAGAGAAGCTCTCCGTCAACAATCCCTGTTCCCCGAGAATTCAAAATAGCATGAACAGCAACCACTTAGCATGGCGGAAGTTCTCACCTTCAGTGCCCCGTCCAGCAGGGCTTCAACGGGTTCTCAACCACCCTAGGGATGAAATGATTAGGGACAGGAGACACAAAGGAAATACACCAAGTCAAGATTTCTGATCAAGGTGCAACTTTATTTTTCTCCAGGAGGGTTTATATAGTTCCTGCAGGGTGAGGGGAGCAAGAGGTTGTTATCTGCATAAGGTGGGGCAAGCTAGCAGGATGTTTACAGGGTGACAAGGTCAAGGGCTCTATTCAATGTACTGTAGCTAGGCAGCCTGACTGTAAGATGATCTAGTTTCCTGTCTTATGGGGGTCTGTATTTTTCCACTAACTAGAGGTTCTGTCCTTGTCCCTGACACTTCAGTTTTAAATAGAGGGCTGCAATTCCATGAACTATGGTATCCTGGAGAAATTTACGAGCATACCTGGGAGTTACTCCTGTTCCACACTTGCTGGTTCCTGTTCTCTCCATCCATTGCCTAATCCACCTTTGTGAGCAGCGGATCTCTGAGAAGAGTGCTTGCAACAGTGCTCCAATCTCTAAGTGAAGCAGACTTCTTCATCTGCCATCTTTGGTACCTTGTTCATCTCCGACATCACATCTGACAGCTGTTCTGGAAATATTGAATATTTTGAACATAGGGAGGGGTACCCATGCTACTGAGCCATATTTTTACAAAATAAGAAGGTTCCAAGCTTTCTTGGATTAAACATTACAATAATCTTACTCTTGAAGACTGAAAATTTTTCCACGAGCCTGACTGGCCACCTCTCTTAGGATGCAGTCCTGAATGAATGAGGCTTTTAGTGGGGCACAAACTTAATGACTGTTTCCTACTTTATTAAGACCAGTCTTTGCCTCTGATAACTGAAAGTCTGATGTGTTTCAATACATCTGTCTCAGGAGAATCTTTTCCCATCCAGTATGCACATAGATATCTGAGAAACATCTCTCCCCCATTTCTTGGCTATGACTACCACTGAGAACCCCACAGCTTGCTTTGTTTTAGTGAGAAAACAAACAGACACACCAGCGAAAAGCACAGAAAATGCTAGAATTCAAGCATAAAGAGCTGGCCTCAACTGCCATCCACTGTACTTTTCCACAGGCAAAACAGTCCGTATGGTTTGGCTCCAGGTGGGGAGGTAATGGTGTGGAGTGCAGATTAGGGTATGGCAAACCCATCATGGACTAGAAAATTTCAAGCAATGCCCCCCCCCCCGCCCCCACACACATATATACACACATAGCACCTCCGGTGATGCCAATAAATTTCCTACACAGATGAAGGAGGGAACAGAAATATGAGGCCAAGAGCTAAGAATGAGTGAGTCATTTGCTCTTTGAGGGGGATATTTTTAAAATCTTTACATGTAGGCCGGGTGTGATAGCACACGCCTTTAATCCCACCACACAGGAGGCAGAGGCAGGTGAATCTCTGAGTTCAAGGCCAGCCTGGTCTACAGAGGATGTTTCAGAGCAGCCAGGTCACACAGAGAAACCCTGTCTCAAAAACAAGATAACAACAACAAAAATCTGTACATAGAACAAACTTCACAGAAACAAACAAACAAACAAATCCCATTTGGTAAACTAGCCACAGATAATGACCAAAGAAAGGATGCTAGATTCTGTGCAGTCTAGAGACAGCCTGCCCTGCCTTTTATAGCCTTCCAGGAGCCAACTCAGTGAGCCAGTGCTTGAGCATTAAAGAAGCACCAGGAGAGTCTTCAGAAGAGATTCAGCGCTAGATGGAAGAGATGGAATTAGTAGAAATCCTCCTCATAGGGAAATTAGTAGAAAAGGAACGGCCTGTTATAACAAGATTTCAATCAAAGAGAATAAAAATCCTAAGGAGAAACTGCAGACAGGCTGAAGACTGTCATCTCACAGTACTGGCTTATGAAGAGGGGTCGGTAGGGATGATAAATGAAGAGAAAGCAAAGACCTTGCTAAGAACAACCAACTCTTAACAATGAGCTCATGCAAATTAGTTTTGCAATATTTAAATTTACTTCACGGTTTAAGGACAAAGAGCTGCATGAATTAAAGTCTCCTAATGTATTTTTAACTATATGCAACAGCACTGAAAGATAACATTTCATGACAGTGATTCAGGAATATGAGAAAACGTTTTGCACATTGAGTATGGATGTGTTTAAGGGATGCAGTCATGGGAAAACTTGTTGTAATTAAACCAAACGGCCACCAGGGGGAGGAAGGGAACAAATTTCAAAGCCCAGTGTCCAGGCACCTCTCCAACTCTTGGAACATTGGATTCTAGAGGAAATGGCTCACTTTTTTATTTTATATTTTAAATGTTCTTCTTCAGCTGGTGGATCGTTGGCACCCTGCATTTCCCTGTGGGTTTTTTTTTTTTTTCCAAATTTATGTTCTCTGGTGTCTCGGCAGTTTTCCTATGTTGTAAATCCATCCTGCGGTTGAGTTGCAAAGTCACATTCGAGCATGGATGCATTTTCATACAGGATTTTAAAACATTGCACATTCATTTACAGGAGAACCTCTCCCAGTACCACGCTGACGGTAGCTCCCTGAGCACCACAACTAAGAAAGGGGATAAAATTAGAAGAGGAGGGGACTCACTTCTTAGGGAAGCTTTAGCGACTCTTTTAATGACTCAGAAAGAAACTGGAAAAGCAGGCGGGTCAGTACAATAGAATGTAATTAGCAAATGCAATTAGCATCAGCATATAAATCCCTCCCCCTTGACATTCTCCTTTGTATTGCCAAGGCAACCCAGGCAGCCCCCTCCTTTCCCACTCTCTCCCCTTTTCAGCCGCTGACTGCACCCTCCTTGGAACCGGTATTAACCAGGTTGCACCTGTATGAACTTGGGTGGGCGTGGAGAACGAGTAAACCAGGGCAATGAGGTAAATGTGCAGAGAATGCAGATCGGGGCAGCGCAGCTGTTATTTTTATAATTGGATGGTTCACACACTTTTTGGGATAACAACCTTCATGCCAGTGTGGGACAACCTTATTTTTTCTTGTGACCATCAGTTGACATAAAATAGGTTTTCTTCCGTTCAGCCAGTACAGCAGCTTGCAAATAAACAGATGCATACTCAGCCCAAGCTCTCTGTCACATGCTCTCAGTGAACGAGTCTAAATCATCATTAGAGGTATTGTGTTATGAAGCAAACAATATTCCAACTCATTTTTAGTGTTTCCAGTATCCAGAAAAGGAGGGAAGGAGTGCACGCCCGCACACGTCATTTTCATCTCCCTCTCCCCGCTCTAATTCTTCCTGTGCCCCCCTCAACCCTAAGCTCCTTTTCTAATTCATGACCTCTTATGGTGATATTTTTCTTTTGTACCAAAATGTTAATTGTATGTTAATAAATAAAGTTGCCTGGGGGTCAGAGCTATTATCAAGCCATAGGAAAGCAGGGCAGTAGTGGTGTACACTTGTGATCACAGCACTTGGTAGACAGAGCTAGGTAAGTCTCTGTGTGTTCAGGGATACAGCCAGCATTGGATACACATGCCTTTAATCTCAATACCAACCATAGAACACCTGGAGGTCTATACAGACAGGCCCTGATGAGGCAGTCCTGTGGTTGGGTTTACAACCAATGAGAAGGCAAAACAGAGACTATATAACGACTTTAACACAGGAAGTAGCGGCTCCTTCAGAGAGGTAGGACCACTGCAGGAGGAAGGGTAAGGTTTTAGCTCTTAGCTCTGACCTCTTGGCTTTCTTCTTTGCATTGGTTCTGTGTTTCTTATTTATAAGACGGTTGGTTACATCTACAACCTCTTCCTCTATAATTATTGTTACACTCCCCCCAACACACAGAGTAGTAACACCCAGATGAGAAGTGAGGATGAAAGATGGCTCCTTTTTTTTAATTCAGTTTATTTTTAGTTATATTTTTGGGTTTGTTCACATGAGTGAGTCCCCATGGAGGCCAGAGGGCTCACATCCTGTGGAGCTGGAGTTACAGGCAGTGGTACCCCCAATGTGTGTGCTGGGAACTGATCTCAGGTCCTCTGCAGGAGCATCATGGACTTCTAAATACTGAGCTATCTCTCCAGACCTTTTAATATTTTGTAATAGTTTCTATTTTGTTAGTCAAAAGTTCAATACTGTCTCACAGTGCCTTTCTAAGATGTCAGTGGGTTTTTCTTTCTTCACTTTACATACAACCAGGGTGAGCTGAGGTGCTGGGCTCCCCTGGAAAAGTGTTTTGACACACAACGTGACAACATGAGAGCCTGAGTTCAATATCCCGCCCAGAGGAAAGGGAAGATGTGTTAACACCAAAGATGTGAGGAAAAAGGCCACTCACCCAAATCATCTTGGCCAAATTAATTCTAGCACGAAATTAATTACAGCAATTACTTTTTTATTCAGAGGCCACCTCCCCCTAAGGTGGGGTTCAAGGGATCAGCACTGGACATGAGGAAGACAATGTTTTTATAGCTCAGAGGTAAGGGATTTCCAAATGGGGATTTGGTGAGAAATAGGTGGGGTTACAGAAGCTGAACATAAGCATAATAAGTTAGTCATAACAACCTCCTGAAACAAAGACATGGTGGAAAGGTGGTCATAACGAGGCAGTTAGAGGTGCTCATAATAACCTTTTGAAATAAAGGCGTGGTTGTCATACCCGGAAACAGGCAGTACAGAACGATTTGTAGTAAAGGTTACAGGTGTGGAGTGACCCAGTCCTTGAGAAAAAGAAGAAACTCTTCTGTCAAACTCCAGGAATAGGAATTTTTGCCTTGAACTGTATTCAGACTGTAAACACCAAAATAAAAAGAAATGCAAGTTTGTACATCTTATGTAGGTAAAGAACTTGGTTATACATGTCAGCTGATCAGTTGAGCACCTAACCAAGAGCAGGCAGATTCTGAGAGAAGGAAATTTGACCTGAGAAGAAGGCAACTTCTCCGCAATGAACTCCATTACATAGCATCTCTGTCTAATGTGACATCACTGTGACAGAGGACAGCAGGGACAGTTTAAGGCAAGGAAAATTCATTTTGGCTAGTGGTTATAAAGATTTTAGTCCCCTGTCCCTAGAACCTGTTACCTGCCCATGCTAACAGAGAAATCTGGTTCTCAAAAGAACTCTTTGAAATATTTGTGTTGCATTCTTTTTAGGCAGGGAATCAGAGAAATGGATACAATCAGTCTGATATTATTTATGGGAATAAATCTTCATGTTACCCTTCTGCCTCTCACTCTTGAGGCACTAAGTCTCTCTCACTTCAGAGCACAGGAGTCAGAGACAGGAGAAGCAGAGGACAGGATTTATCTTCCCTGGGCAGACCCTCGAGTGCCTGACTTCCTCTAACTCAGCCCCCCCTCCTTACCACTATTTCCTTGTACCAAAATCATATCACAAATCTAGCAAGTAGTAAATCTACCAACCAGGTGAGAGCTCTCAGGTTTCAGTTATTTCCCAAAACCTGAGAATTAAGCCACAGGACTCTCTCTCAATCTCTCTCTCTCTCTCTCTCTCTCTCTCTCTCTCTCTCTCTCTCTCTCCCTCTCTCTGCTGTGGGATGGTCTGTATGTCAAATGCTCTGATTGGTCAATAAATAAAACACTGATTGGCCAGTGGCCAGGCAGGAAGTATAGGCGGGACTAACAGAGAGGAGAAAAGAGCAGGAAGGTGGAAGGAGACACTGCCAGCCACCGCCAGGACAAGCAGCATGTAAAGATGCCGGTAAGCCACGAGCCACGTGGCAAGGTATAGATTTATAGAAATGGATTAATTTAAGATATAAGGACAGTTAGCAAGAAGCCTGCCACGGCCATACAGTTTGTAAGCAATATAAGTCTCTGTGTTTACTTGGTTGGGTCTGAGCAGCTGTGGGACTGGCAGGTGACAGAGATTTGTCCTGGCTGTGGACCAGGAAGAAAAACTCTAGCTACATCTCTCTCTCTCTCTCTCTCTCTCTCTCTCTCTCTCTCTCTCTCTGCACATGCACACACATATACACACATGCACACATGCATGCATGCACACAGAGAGCCATCTTTTTGCATTGCATTGTCAGGAAGTTTGAACTTGCCTAAGAGGAGAATATTGCTAACAAATGGAGTGAAATGGGTATGGAACTATGGACTTTTTTTTTTTAATTAATGAAAATGATTTTGATCACACCTAAAAGAAAATACTCACTCAAAAGTCTCAAAAATTAAGAAAATGTTATTTCATATTATAAAGCCCTAGGAGATACGTCATTCAGTGTGAGCAGAAATCAGTGGTGTCATCAGAGAGGCAATATGGAATGGCACCTTTCTCACCCTTCACTAGTGCCCAGGTTAAAGTTTTATAATAAAGAAAAGTATAACACTTATTCACCTGATATTTATATGATCCAAGAGCCTTCAGAATGAAGAGCCACAGACCCAGGTTGAACAGTCTTTGTGCCTAGTGATGAAGTGTGGGCAGTCATATAGAAATGCTATTGCACAAGGAAGGAGACAAGACTGAACATTACTGACTGAAAGGGAAAATTCAGAAAGTCCTTTCAGCTTTGACTCCTCTCAGCCTTTCTACATGGCTGAGCTTATTCTGGAATGATCTACTGTCAAATGAGATAGGTCTGAAAAATTCTTTATGGGCAGATTTTACTCAGAAACATGGAGCAAGATTAGGGCAATGTGGGGGAATGTTCCTAGGCTTTATGCAGGGCTTCAAGGGAAAGGAAGCATACTAGTTTCTACGCTTCCTGTAGGGCAAAGAGAATTCTAAATACTTCGACCATCTTAGAGAACAAAGGGAGTCAGGAGACAGGAAGAGATTCTTTCCGAGGCCATTCCAATGTCCTTCACAGAACTCAGCATGCCAGAGTGTCTATCTTTGGAGTTATCACTTTCTGAGCCCAGGATAATTAAAGGCAGAGTTCCTCATTGCCACACTCTTCTGCCAACTCCACATTGTTGGCCTAGTTCCTTGGCTTTGTCCCCTATGAACACAGCATGATCTTGTGTTTCCAAGAATCACATCCTCAAGTGTCCCAGAGGAAGGGCAGATGGCAGTGTAGAAAGAGTGCATCAGCCTTCTTCTGAAAAGCCAGGCCTCTTCCTGGACTTCATGGCAGGTGACTTGGCCCTCACCTTCCAGAATCACTGGCTAGGAGAATGTCACTACCTTGAGTGGGATAGAATAACCAAGACCTACCCCTGATTTATCTTGAGGTAATACACACATCTATAAGACAGAAAGTCTCTGTCAGCAAGGAAGAAGTAGTAAGTCTCAAGTGGTGTTACTTGGATAGGGAGTGAGCATGCTCAAGAGACAGCCTAAGAAATTAATTGTAAAGTATCTTCTCTGTCCTTACCCATGGACCATAAGTGAGGTCTTGATAGACTTATTTCATTTCTTATGGGCCTTCTGAGAAAGAATGTGGTAATTAAGAAACCAGAGTGCTAAGGGAAGTTGGGGACAACTGGAAACTGCAATGTCATAGCAGCTGTACTTAGATCCTCAAGGGAGTAAGACTCTGGAGCCAGGAGAAAGGGCCCCAGTGTTTCTCACAGGTTATGACCCTCTAGTGATGAAGTCTTTCTCTGCAAAATGGGCAGAATTATTTTAAATAATTCTGGAATTATTTTAAATAATGGCGGAATTATTTTAAAGCATTACAAGTCACAAATGGTATGAATTTATAATAGCTCTGACACTGACTGAAAGTGTTGCTTTACACATCTAACAGTAGTGATGATGTGCTTTTGGAAGTTTGAAACAATTGTGATGCTTGCTTTTCTCAAGAGAGGATCATCCTGTTGTTCTATGTAACCAAATTGTAAAACATCCTTTTGAAATGGAGTGGTTAATTAAAACCAAAGCCATAAACCTCCACGCTTCAAGAAGAAAGAAAACATGACAGCCAGTGAGAAGAACCGTGCCAAGATCCAAGTTCAGATCATCAGCAGTACGTTCAGTGGCATTCATTTTACAAATCACTACAGCAGGAAATTTGCTGTGGCCAAGACCAGGCTGCAGTGAGTCATTTTAAATAGCAGACATTTTTATTCTTCTATTCAAAAGAGCCAATTAGAAATTTGCTGAGATGATCTGAGATGTTGCCCCAATCACTCTCTAGGCTGGTTCTATTGATTCTTTGAGCTACTCTCTCTCTCTCTCTCTCTCTCTCTCTCTCTCC
>CABHPH010146110.1:16264-45924 GCA_902168325.1 Peromyscus nudipes | reverse complement strand
CTAGCAACTGAAGACTAATTTACTATTCATACATGTGCAAAGCCAAGCAGGGAGACATAATTATTACAAGTAGTAAGGGATTTTCCTTTGTAGCTTTTCTTTCCTTTCACTGCCTTGCATTAGCTGCTGCCATACTTTTTCTCATGCTAATATACAATATCTTAGGAAGAAGTTAAAACCTTATTCTGAGGAACAGAACTGTGAGTCTTGTGGATTTTATAAATGAAAAAAATCACAACATTTAGACACCTGTCTGTCTGTTGATGTTTAACACAGTATACATAAAAATAAATCAGTTTAGTATTCTAAGAAAGAAATCTATTTTTTTCTTCCTACATTTTTTTTATGGAAAAATCACTTTTTGTCTTGCAAGTTATGGACTGTAATAGGCGATCTGATGCTTTTAGACTATGTTAATGTGTTACAGCACAGAATGGGCATGCCGCTCAGCACTGCTCCGTAGCTCTTTAGCCAGTATTCCGGAATCCACATTCCTTTTTCATATCCACATACTCAGCCCACTTCAGCTTCACACCTAGCAGCTGTTTCAGCATCCTGCCTCCATCCATCCTCCACATGTATCCAGCTCAGTGGAGCTGCATTAAAGTGAGCAGGGCTCTGCTGTAGTGAGGTTGGCTGCCTGCCAGGACTTCATTATCAGTGATCCTTCTTACTGCTCATGTTTCACAGGCTCTTGGGTGACACGGAATCAGGTTTTCAAGAAACTTCATGGAGAGCTGTGGCAAGCCTACACTTCGCTGCCTTCACTCTGTAGAGGCCAAGCCTGACTGCTGACAAGTCTGCCCCTTGCACAAAGGAAACGCGTGTGTAAATAATACATAAATTCTGTACACTAAGGTGGCTTGGCATGGATGATGGTGAATGCATTTATTTGGAAGAAAATACGTCTCCACCATACTGAATAATGTTATGTTAAACCATACTCACTTCAACATTTACTTTCCACTGGAAATTATAAGTATTGGTGCTTCACCATAGCTAGTAAAACCTGTGTCCTAATTCCTTAGTTTAGCAGTCAAGAATCTTATATTTTAGCCTTCTTGTGTGATAATGGCTTACATTTGCCATGCAATTTAGGACAAAGTCAGGCAAAATACAAAGTTAAATATAAATAAGAAAAAAGAAATGGTTATCCGAAGTCATGATTCTGGGAGAGGTAGGGGTAGGATTAATAGGGGTGTGAAGTATGTAAGGAAGTATGGGTGTAAGTGGGGGATGATACTGCATTATGTGCGTGGACGAAATTATAGAATAAATAAGATTAGATATGAAACCAAAGCAGAAGTTTTGGATTATTTTCTTTCTCTAATTTTTTGTCCTATAAGGAATAATGATTCATACGTAGATAGTCTAATCTTCTCTCATAATTCAATGGACCCTACAAGTCACCCTGGTGACATTATTTGAATAATGTCCCACTTGAAAAATACTTTGGCAATAACTATTCTAACTTTTTTATACTTCAAATGAGGAAAGAGTTGAGCAGTGTATTGTCTCCTCGAGAAGCAACCCTGATTCACTATTCTGGCCCACTGGAGGAATGGACCCTTTTGCTTCAGAGAGAAAAGTCCTGATTTATCTCTTTATTATCCATGTTTGTATCCACACACAGTTATTTCCATTTCCTCCCCAAATAACACAAGCTCTCTTTAGTGAAAAGCCTTATTGAGAACCTAGAAAGGTGAACCAAGGAACCATGTGTTTCCATTGTGTTTGGTTAGATTACACCAGCACTAAATGAAACTGGTTGATTGAGTTTCAGAAAACTCAGCTACCTCCTCTCTCTCCTCCCAGAACAAGTCAACTGTAGAAAGAACATGACATAAAAATAAGATCACAGGACAAATGATCCGGAAACCCAGGTCTTAGTGTCCATTATTTTATTCACCATATGACTATACGTACCAGGCCTTCCTTTGTGTCACATATAAAATATAAGTGAAACCACATAGTTTATAAATGCATTGCTTACCGAATTGGTTCATTTGCTCAAAAAAATTCATATTACTTGGGAAACTATTGAACATTGGTTGTTATTGCTGTAAGCAGTATTATAATGAAAATAAAAAAATAGGTACAAAATCCTATCCTTACATCATTTTATTCTGGTGGATAAATCAGAACACAGTCACAATACACATGTTAGGCTTATAGTATGTTTGGCTACAACAAATATTATGAGCAAAATCAAAGCCCACAAAGGAGAATACAGTGTGCAGCGTAAAAAGGGGTAGTCTAGGGGGGAGAGTCTAGGTATGCTTTAATGATAATATGACAATAGCAAGGAATGAGAGCCACTCACATGGATAGTAGGAACCTGACAAGTGCAACCAAACAGAATTTTTTGATGTGAAGATCTTAAGATTGAAGTAGGCTTCATCCGCTGGGAAGATTGAGGAAGGCATGAGGAATGGTGGAAACAGGTAAGAAAATGAAGATTCTGTGGGATCCAGAGCATATACGCCCTTTAGGGAACTGTAAGCAATTATTTTATAACTGAATTAATAAAAGAGCTTGTTGGTCCATAAAAAGGTCTTACAAGGTTTGTGGTGGGTTTTTGTGACTTCTGTACAGAAAATAGACCAAGCCAGACGTAGTTTGACACTGTTAAATGTCCAATTAACAGATAAATGAAATCATTTAAAAAGAGATACTCCCTATCAAAACATGAAGAAAGCATTGCCATTGATTAGAAGTTCTTTTGTTGGTGTATTTTTGAAGTAAATCGGGAGGATTTCCTAGCAGCTTGGAGGTGAATATGAAAGATGTAATGAGTTGTGATATCAAGCATTTTGGGAAGGAAACCCAGTAAAGCCCACCAGTAATGGAGATCAACCACTGAAGTCACAGTTACTGGAATGTCCTAGGCTTGGTTTGAACTTGGGACTCTCAGCTGCCCAGAGAAGACTAAGCAATTTTGAGCAGATGCTGAAAATGGAGTCCTAGTTTCAGAACAGAGTGTAAGGAGATATAATTTG
The DNA here is from genome assembly GCA_902168325.1 of Peromyscus nudipes. Lineage (NCBI taxonomy): Eukaryota > Metazoa > Chordata > Mammalia > Rodentia > Cricetidae > Peromyscus > Peromyscus nudipes. The sequence goes on along the minus strand of CABHPH010146110.1, from coordinate 42,925 downwards.
AGAGACATTCCTTTGCAGATTGTATTTTAGTGTATCTGATATGTTGGGGGTTTTGTTTGGATTAATTCTCTGTATTCTTCTGCCAGATTTCAAGGATATACTGTACAGTATACATGTTCTGCTCATTTGAAATATGGTGTGTTTTATAACTTTGACTGTAAATTTATTTTAAATAGATTGAAGTCTGTAGAACTATTTTAAAGACACTGAGGTAGCCCGTGGGCCAGTGGCACACGCATTTAATCCCAGCACTCGGGAGGCAGAACCAGGCAGATCTCTGTGAGTTCGAGGCCACCCTGATCTACAGAGTGGGATCCAGGACAGGCACCAAAACTACACAGAGAAACTCTGTCTCAAAAAAACAAAAAACAAACAAACAAAAAAACAAATAATTATATAAAATAAAAAGACACCAAGGTATAAAACATTTGGTTGAACGATGATACACTTTTGAAGTGATATGGGTTAAAAATAAAATGAAGATCTGTTTTAGATGTTTTCTGTTTTTATTTTTGAAAGGTACCTATCTATGTGCAATATTGATATAAAAATTATTCCAATTTGTAATAAGCAAAATAATTAATAAAATACTGATAATTAATTGCATAAGCTTCTGTGCTCTGACAATAATGATAATGATACATTATACAATAGCCATCATTATACCAGACATGTTAACAATCTATAATATTGTACAGATGGAAATACAAATAATGTACTCTGATGGCAATAAAATGCAAATAAAAAGCATTAGCACAGATAAAATTAACTTTTAAAGCATGCTATCTATACCTTAAATTGCATATTTATAAATATAAAATATGAATATATATGCAAACATAAGATGTACAAAGAAGTATAAATAATGTAACATACAAAGATAAAAGATAGCAACTATAAAACTTAGATATATAAATAGCATATTGCAACCAACAAAAGTTGGAGAAAATATTTCTTTAAAAATATTTACTTTAAAGAAGGTTATGTACTAGTTTCAAAGAGTTATAGAAGTATATTATTTGGCTCTCCCAAATACCCTTGTAAATTTCATCCATGAACCTCAGTACAAAATCCAAACTTCTCACTAATAGGCTTATGCTATTAAGTTTCTCATTTTGTGACAAAAAGTTATGAAGAAAATAGGTAAAAATGAATCATATTTATATAAATAACATTTTATGAAAATGGCATATTACAGCCTATTTTAATTTGCACATGCATGTGTGTATATATTAAGATACATACAAAGCATACATATATGCAAATGCTGCTATGAGTTTGGACAGATGTAGATGATATACTTACAAAGGAGAATACAACTGAGGGAAAGCTAACATTACAAATATGAATAATTTTGTTGGGAATTATTTAATATATTTAGACTGAAGAAAAATGTCAGATATAAGTACATATATTCAAAGATTTGTTCTTATTTTTATTTGTTTGGACGTGTGTGTCTAGGTGTGTCCCTGTCATGTGAGTGCAGGTGCCTAGAGAGGTCAAAAGAAGGTCATCAGATCCCCTAGAGTTACAAGTACAAGTTGTAGTGAGACACTTTGCATGGCCCTTGGGAACAAAATCTTTTGGAAAAACACTAAGTATTCTTAACTTCTGAGTCATCTCTTTAGCACCCAAATAAATGGATTTTTGAAATGATAAAATAATGTTCCATATATGCATAGACAAGTGTGTCTTTCACCCCCTCAACAAAGAATCTTCTTTTGGAAGTAGATGGGAACCATTACAGAGAGCCAAATTGCTCAAACTGCAGAGGGCAGTTAACACCAATTAATAAATTCATAACACAATGCATACACATAAGGCTCAGGGAACATCTAAAATGGGGGCAACAGAAAGATGCTAGATCCAGAGAGCAAGGACATCTGCCATGGGACAGTGTCTTCTAAAAAGAAATAAAATACAAATAGAGAATATAAAGTAGGTGAGAGAGTTGGGAAGAGAGATTGGCTATGGAAGAATAGGGGAGTATGTCTATGCAATTGTCAAAGAATTAGTAAAAGTATTATATTATTTAAAAATGTATTGAGATTAGAAAATAGAATACAAAAAATAATATTCTGCCAAGTACATAAGAGATTTTGGCATGTAATATTAGAAAGTTTTGATAATTTCTGTAGCACGAATCTTAAAAGTTCTTATTAATTAAGAACAAACCTGGAGCCAGGGACTGGGGTCAATGCTGGAAGATCAGAGAAGCAGAACAAGCCACAGCCACCACACTTCGCCAATCCCTCAGCTGATTCTGTTTCCTCAGACTGGAAGCCTCCGAGTTCTCATCCGAATAGATTTCAGCTGACTGCTGCTAAAAACCTAAAAGCTTAACCAGCCTAGTTCCTGGTTTTCATGCCTTCTATACCTTTCTGCTTTCTGCCATTACTTCCCGGGAGTAATTAAATTACTAGTAATTAAAGGTGTGAGTCACCATGCCTGGCTATTTTCAATGTGGCCTTGAACTCACAGAGATCCATGCCTCCAGAAGGTTAGGATTAAAGGTGTGAGTGCCACTATTTTCTAGCCTCTGTATCTAGTGGCTGTTCTATGTTCTGACCCCAGATAAGTTTATTAGGGCGCACAATATTTTGGGGGACACAGTATCACCACAAATTTCTTTTTTCTTTATAGCTAAATAGTATTCCATATTTGCCACATTATCATTTTCCACTCATCAGTTAAAGGACATTTAAGTTTCCATTTCTTAACTATTGTGAGCATAATATAAGAAACATGACTGAACAAGTTTCTGTATCATAGAGTCTTGAATCCTTTGAGCAAGTACCAAGATGTAGTATTGATGGGTCATATAGTGAACTTTTGTATTTTAGCTTTTTTGAGGATTCTCCACATTGATTGCCAGACCAGTTTGCAATACCAAGAGTGAATTGAATGAGGGTTCCCTTTTTCCCATATCAGCACCAATATTTGATGTCAATTGTTCTCTTAATCTCAGCCATTCTGACTGGGATAATATACAATCTCGAAGTTGATATTATTTGTGTTTTCCTAATTGCTAAAAAATGGTTGGAATTCATTGGATTATTACTTGATAATTAAAGCAGGTTTTATGTGGAGTCGGAAACCTAGGCCCAGTCCTGGGGAAGTCCTAACAGATTCGTTGTAGCCACTGTCTCCAAACAGAAGAGAGGAAACTAATAGTGAAAGGGCAAGGAAGGATTTGGGGTGGGGGGATGACAGTGATCAAGCATGTGAGCAGGGGCCTTGGGTACTGAGGTGACCTTTAGGTTTAAATAGAAGAAACGCTGGAGCAGGTGGTGAGAGGAATGGATAATTGAGCAGTTGGTGTCAAACTGATACAAACCGGTGACTATTTTCCTGTGAGATCCTTCTTTCTGCAGCACTGGGGCCGCGGGGTGTGTGTGTGTGTGTGTGTGTGTGTGTGTGTGTGTGTGTGTGTGTGTGCCTCATTTTCTGTCCTGCTCCCATGGTAGGTGACTTATCAAATCTGCTAGGTGCCACTGTTTGTAAAATGTAAAGTGGCTTCAAACTGAGGCTATTGACTGCAGAATTCAGGATGCCACTTCACAATTAGGATCTTACAAAAAGCTGACAGGAGACTCCCCCAGTTATCCATATCTTTGTGCCTTCAGCCCTGATGGGGGTGACACAGGTTAAGTGTTACCAGCTTTTAGACAGACACTCCTTGAACAATTAGCATGCATATTTGCATAGTTGAGTAGGAATCCAATCCAAAGTGTTTTGGTTCTTTTTTTTTTAAGCATTGGAAAAAAAAAAAGGCAGAGATAACAAGTTCACCCTGCTTTTAGTTACCCATCAGGCATTTGTGGGTCCAAGTGAGGATCCAGTGCCTTTTAGTAAAAGTATTATCTAATTATAGATTAACTTAATGACAATAGTCAGACTTATATCGTGGCTAAATATGCCTGATTTTTTGATAAAGTATGTCAAGTGAAAGGAATATTTTTTTTAAAAATGTAAGATAATAATCTCCCAAGAACTATATTTTATTTGGGAGCAGAACTTTAGAAGCTTAAAATGGCTATATATATTACCAGCATTTGATTCTCATGTTTCAATCAAAGGAAGAAAACCAGAGTAAAAATGTCCTTTCCAATTTTATAGATAAATATGAATTTTCAAAGTTTAATTGACTAATACGTGGCTCCAACATTTTTAATTTTTACTTCACTTCTTGACAGCTCATTGTTTCTCACAAAATGCAGAGAAATCCTAGATTGGCCTAACACAGGGACAATTCATAGGGCCATAGTGCTTCACTGACAGAACAAAGGTAATAGATGCCACCAGTCCATGCTAACACACCGAAGGGCAATGTTTAAAGTCTAAATGTCATCCTGTTAAGTATACAGAAGATGCAAGTGTTTTACATTAACATAACAATAAAAAGATTAGCCTTTTACATTTTCATATGTTCAGTCTCTGGGAAGGGGAAATCTACAATGGTAGCTTCCATCTTTTTTAATGTTGCTGTGTTTTCAGATGAAAGATAATTCCAGGAATCTTAATGAATAATGCAATCTTCATTTACAATAATCTTTGAGAAGCTATGTAAAGTGTGCCAAATTACTTACTCACTTTAGTGGAGTACAATAATTGATAAATACAACCTCGATTCCTTTCGACGTATTTAGAGATACTTGATGAGTCATTCCACCGAGTCTTCTGAAGGTACACTGCAAGAGCCAACACAGTTGTGCCTATCTTTACCTTCGGTGTGACTACTTTCATAAACCTGTCTCAGAGTCAAACACAGTGTTTCCTAATACTCTGCACAAACTGTGATGAAGACAGCATGATCTGCAAATAATGGTATGTTTGATGTGACATCAGAGGGAGTCAGTTCCTAACATATCAGAAAATGAACTGTCCAATTCACAAACACCCCTAATGATGGATAAGAAAGGAAAACATGATGGGGAAACCTGAAGAGATGACCAAACCAAACTAGTGGGAACTTATGAATGTTGGATCAATGGCTGTGGAGCCTGCATGGGTCTGTACTAAACCCTCTGCATGGCAAGACAATTGTGTACCTAGATTTTCTTGGAGAGCTCCCTGGCGGTAGAATCAGAATCCATCCCTGGTGCATGAGGGGGCTTTTTGGAGCCCACTACCTATAATGGGACAACTTGTGCAGCCTTGAGGCAGGGGGGAGGGCTTGGACTTGACTCTACTGATGTGCCTCCCCATGAGAGGTCTTGCCTTCTTGTGTGTGTGTGTGGGGGGGGCTGGGGGCATGGAGGAGGGAAAAGGGGGATCTTTGATTGGTCTGTTAAATGAATGAAAATTTTTCTTCATTAAAAAGAGAAAGAAAGAAAGAAAGAAAGAAAGAAAGAAAGAAAGAAAGAAAGAAAGAAAGAAAGAAAAAAAAAAAAAGAAAGGAACGAAGGAAGGAAGGAAGGAAGGAAGGAAGGAAGGAAGGAAGGAAAGGAAGGAAGGAAGGAAAATACAGCCATGCATGGTGGTGATGCATGCCTTTAATCGCAGCATTCAGGAGGTAGAAGCACGTGAACCTCTGTGAGTTTGAGGCCAGCCTGTTCTATAGAGTGAGTTACAGGACAGTTAGGGCTTTCATACAAAGAATATCTTTTGCAGCCGGGCGGTGGTGGTGCATGCCTTTAATCCCAGCACTCGGGAGACAGAGCCAGGCGGATCTCTGTGAGTTCGAGGCCAGCCCGGGCTACAGAGTGAGTTCCAGGACAGGCTCCAAAGCTACACAGAGAAACCCTATCTCAAAAGTACCTTTTGCAAAAAATATCTATAAAAAAAAAGAAGAAGAAAAAGAAAAGAAATCCCAGAATGTGTAAAATTAGGTGTATAGAGAGATGGCTTATTGTCTCCTATAAAGTTTCTTACTACCAAGCTGTGGATAGCAACCAAAAGTACTAAATACTTAAATCATAGAACATGGATAAGTAAAGCTGGTGCTGGTACCAACCGACAAACATTATCAATCCCTACTGGTTTACTTTCATAATATTGGAAGGTGCTATCTATGCTACTATAGGGAAAAGTAATTAGCTATCTTACCCAGCAGTGAACCTTGCTGTCTGCAATAATGACTGGCATAAAAAGACATGTCTGCTTGTGTAACTGTGACATGAACATCTTTTGAGTAACCAACCACTTTTTGATTGAATTTAAGTCCTGGTCCATTACATAAAATCCATACCTAGCACCACTGTCAGGTCAATAACCTATTGCTAAAGATATCATATGCCCTAGTGGAGAACTATTATCATTCTGCTAAATGGAAATAATATTAAACCTATTACTAATTATTTATCATTATATGCAGGCATCTCCCAGACATCATTAGAAAAGCTTTTAGTTGTAGAATATGGTGATTAACCCAGAGACCCACAACTGTCCAATGCACAGAGAATACAGACTGCAGGTTGCTACCTATAATAGAATGGCTCAGTTATGGTTTCTATTGCTGTGAAGAGACACCATGATGATGGCAATTCTTATAAAAGAAAATATTTAATTGGGATGGCTCAGTTTTAGAGGTTTAGTCTATTATCATCATGGCAGGAAACACAGTGACATGCATGCAGACATGATGCTGGAGAAGGAGCTGAGAGTTCTACATCTTGATTTGCAGGCAGCCGAAAGTGATCTGTCTATACCAGACTGACAGGAGCTTGAGCAAAGAGACCTCAAAGTCCACCCCCAAGGTGACATGCTTTCTCCATCAAGGCTACACCTACTCCAACACCTCCTAATAGGGCCACTCTCTTTGGGGGCCATTTTCTTACCATCACATGGAACATACATGCTGTACTCCCTCTCAAAGTATCAGTGATCATTGAGAACACAGGCAGAAAGAGTATAAGAGCCAGAGACAATGTATTGTGGCTACAAAGTATTGTCATCTGGACACAGAAGGATAGATGCACATACTAACATGTAGCAGTTGTGACAGAATGAACAAAATCTATGCAAGCCATACCAAATCCTAACATGCAGCGGGGAGCTGGGCATGAAGTCCCATGGCTAGCCAAAGAGCTATTGGCAACGGCTAACTGTAGGGGATAGAGAGTACATTTTCTCTATGAGTATGTAGCCCACAGCAATACAACCAAGTTCTGATGGAAAAGCACATGTCAACGAATATTTGAGGAGTATAAATTGGTCTTGAAGGGCTTAAAATACTTTTTCAGAGAGCACAAAGTTTGGTGGGTAGGAAAGAAGGGTGGATCTCTAAAGAGTTGAAGAAGGAAGAGTAAATATTATCAACATGATATACTCAAAGATGTAATAAAAATATTTAAAAGGAGTGATGTTTTGGTGAAGTTGTCTTCCCTTTCTTGCTCATATAACTGCATTTCCTGAACATAGAAAGGTCATTTAAAGGTTGTGCATATCTTGAATAATTGTCAAGGTATTGTCTTGTTAATTGACATTTGATATCACTGAAGAAAGCTGTGGAAACCCAAACCCACCTGAGTCTAGGACCAAGTCATCGTTTTCACATCCTGGGCCTAGAAATGCTCATTGCAGAAGAAGGTGATTTTTATCTTCTTAGTTATCAGTGAAAGAGTGTCACTGATGTTAGTAAATTATAATTAAAGTGAAGTTGCTATATTAGACGAGACTACAAAACTGAGAAACAAAAAGTTAAATAAATAAATTAGAAATAAAATTTAAAAGCTTAACCAGGTTGATGTAGAAGCAAGACACTTTTATAGTAGAAACTAAAATTGTTCATACATATATAACTCAAATATACATTCATAGGTATACTTTATACTTATTTGAGAATTTCATACTTGAGAACTGTATTGATATCATTTCTACCCCTCCCTCTTCCACCTCCTCCCTTATTCACCCCACACCCTCTCCAACTTATGACGTCTCCTTTAATTAATGCTACATACATACATACATACATACATACATACATACACACACACCAATCTAGATTGCTAAGTTTATTTTGTGTTGATTATATATATATATAATTAATATATTACTTATTTATTTAGCCATCAACTGTTGTAATTGGATAATCTCTCTACATGTTCATCCCTGGGGAAAACTAATTTTTACCTCTCTCAGGAGTCATTAGTTTCATGGAGCTCTTTATATAGGGTTTAGGTCTTGAGAGATTTCCACCTTTTACACTGGAATGCTGACTAGGATTTTTTCATTGTGTGCGACTTGTTTGGGTGACCACACTGTTGACATTTTGTGGGTGCAGCTTCCCTGTCATATATAGCAAATGCAATCTCACAACAGACATCTTAGTCCTCTGGCTCTAACAATGCCTGCCATGCATGTGAGCACAGGCAACTGCTCTTGTGCATGTTTGTGTGTGTACATTTATACATATATGTAGCATGAGTCTTAAAAGTTCTTATTAATAAAATCAAACCTGAGCCAGGTATAGGGGTGAACACTGGAAGGTCAGAGAGACAGAATAAGCCACAGCTATCTCACCTCACCGGATCCTCAGCTGGTCTTGTTTCCTCAGACTGGATGCCCCGAGCCCTCATCCAGAATGGGTCTCAGCTGAACTGCTGCTAGAAGCCTGAAAGCTTAACCAGCCACATGTTTCTCCAGGCCAAAGGCTTCTCCAGGCCAAAGGCCTGCTCAGGCCAAATGCCTCTAGTTTCTGGTCCTCACGCCTTATATACCTTTCTGCTTTCTACCACCACTCCCTGGGATTAAAGGCTGACTTTCTGGGATTAAAGGCTGTGTCTCACTGTGCCTGGCCTTTCCAATGTGGCCTTGAACTCACAGAGATCTAGAGGGATTTCTGTCTCTGGAATGCTAGGATTAAAGGCGTATGCTACCACTGCCTAACCTCTATGTTTAATATTGTGGCTGTCCTGTTCTCTGACCCCAGATAAGTTTATTAGCATACACAATATTTTGGGGAACACAATACCCCCACACATATATACATACATATCTATGCATATAAATACACACACATATATACTACACACACATATATATACACATATACATACACACACATATATATACATATACATATACATATACATACACACACTATACACACACATACGCTGGCTAATTTTCAGTCAACTTGACACAAGCTTGAGTCATTGGAGTAGAGAGAGTCTTAGCAGAAGGGCCTGCTTACTGGTCTTCGTAGTTCTGGATTCTTTAAGAAGCAGTCAGAGTAATCTATAAAGATAAAGCCAGTAAGTAGCATTTTTCCACAGTCTTTGCATCAGCTCCTGCCTCCAGGTTTCTACCCTGTTTGAGTTTCTGCCCTGACTTCTTTTAATAATAAGCAGTGATACAGAGTTGTAAGCAAAATAACCATTTCTTTCTAACTTGCTACTGGTCATGATGTTTCATCACAGCTATAGTGAACCTAAGTAGGACAAAAATTGGAACCAGGATATTAGGGAATTGCTCTGACAGATCTGACCATGTTCTTGGGAATAATGTGAAAGCACTTTGGGACTTTCTGCAAGAAAAGCCAGTGAATGTTCAAAACTTGGTGTTGTAGTTTGAATGTAATTGCCCCCACCCCCATGATCTCATAGGAAGTGGCACTATTAGGAGATGTCGTCTTGTTGGAAGACTTATGTCACTGTGAGGGTGGACTTTGAGGTTTCCTATGCTCAGAAAACAGCCCAGTGTCTCAGTTGACTTTCTGTTCCCTGTAAGAAGTGACACTCCAAGCTCCAGCCCCAAGTCTGCCTGCATGACACCATGCTTCCTGCCAAGTTGATAATGGACTGAACCTCTGAAGCTGTAAGCTAGCCACTTCAGCTAAGTGTTTTTCTTTGTATGAGTTGCCATGGTCATGATGTCTCTTCACAGTAATAGAAACCCCAACTGAGACACTTGGTGAGCTGTTCTATGAGCTCTAGGAAGATAAAACTTTTAAGAGAAATGGACTATGGAGGCCTGGCTTGTGAAGTTCCAGAAGAAAATTTGAGAGTCACTTAAAGACTCTCTTGGGGTCATTGCATATTTTGAGTTAAGAATCAGAGGATCTGGTTAGCTGGGGAAGAATCAACTATGATTTAGAAGATGCAAAAAACACTAAAGTGAAAATTTTGCTTTACAAGGATATTTAATACTGGGCAGCTAAAGCTAAGAAATTTTGTTCTATCACAGAGAACTGGTATCTAGGTCAGGTGTACAAACTAGCCTTGCAGTAGAGAACACACAAAGAAATTGTTTACCACAATAATTAATTATGCAGAAACACTCAGTTACACATAAACATGCGTAAACAAGAATCCTCCAAAGGGATGGCAGCCTCCTTATGTTTTGCTTAATGGTTTTCTATGTATATTCTGAATTTTTTTCCATAGGGAAATGTGACCTAATCAGACATATCTTGCCAAGGGTTCAAGGCCATATTATTTGAATGAAAATGAAATATTAGGAGTCTGGGAGTAGCAGACATGATTAGTGCACATAAGAATAGCATGGTGGTGCGAGAGGATATTCCTGGGAATTGAAGATCCAGCTCATACAATAGGTGTATATTGTGTGGTCTCTGCCTTGAGCACACAAGAACAAGCTAGGTGTAACAACCTGTCTTTCTAATCCCATATGTCTCTAATTAGACCACAGTAATCTCAATGTAAGTGGCATCAATGACAGCTTTGAAAAGTTAAGTGCCAGGTTAAGCAGACATTCTCACAAAGAAGGCAGAATTTGGTTCCTCCTATTCCCTATGTCTGCAAATCAGCTATGTGTACAACGCTCAGAAATATTTCACCCAGACCTGCAAGTTAGTAAGGACAGAGTTTAAACATGTTTCTTTTAGTCAGTCTGTTTGGTGGAAGTCAAGTTAGTTAACACTCCAAGGTATCAACTGTCTCCTAGGTAATACAGTCTAATATCTTGCTTGTAGAATTGTTGAGCTTGGCTGCTCAGGATAGGCAAGTATAGACTTTTCATCTTACTCTAACAGGAAGTAAGCTTCTTGATGTCAGAGATTAAAGACATATGGGGTGCTAATACATTGACCAGTAATTGACACACTTACATTGCTGTGTAAGGATTATGTTTATTGACTAATAAAATACATTATTAGCATCAAGTGTCTGGAGGATACGCTGCCTTCAGAACTATTTCCTAAGGATACATGATGAGTCATGTTGCCTTTTGGATGGTGAGGAATACCAATGATACCATCTTCTACAAAATACACACAGTAGTAACTAGACTTTGAGAACTTAAGTGCTCACCTTGACTGTAAAGAGACTTTTAAATTATGTTCATGTGTTCTTTCTCAAAGGGAAAAGGGAAAAGACCGACCCATAGTTTAAGTATCTGTTCATTTTAAGTACAAGGACAAGCACTTGTGATTAAAAATATTAGCTCAGCTGTTTAGAAATCTGACTCGGCTATTTTATCAATGTCATTTTCTCTTTTATATGACTTTTCAAACACAAACATTTGGGCAGGAGAGACAGCTCAGTGGGTGAAAGTGCTTGACATGAAAACTTGATGGCCTTTTGATACCTAGATTCCAGGGTGGTAAGATAACATTGACAGCTAAAAGTTACCCTTTGTTCTCCACATGCATGCCATCACACAAAGGCACCTATCCTCAAGCATACATATTGTAGATAAACATCCATAATAATAATAAAAATAAATGATATTTTTAAGATTGCCTTCTGCAACATAAAATACTAAATACAAATTCATTGGTAGAACCCCCCAGTACTATAGAATAAACCTATCAATCACATTTTTTATTATCTCTTTATAGTTTGAAAACTATTAAGCAAAACTTTGGGAGATTACCATCCTTTAGACAAGGTTCTATACACAGAACAACGTTTAATATTCCATGCATCAATATTATAAAATACCTTTTCTTATTAAATTATAAAGAAAGTTCTGGGATGATATCTTAGTCACTAATGAGATTGCTACCCTAGTTCAGCTCCCCAGTGCCCACCTTAAGAGCCATGCACAGAGATGCACATCTGTAAAACCAAAACTGGGAAGGCAGAGATAGAAGGATTTTGGGAGAAGGCAGTCTAGCAGAATTGATGAGGTCAGGTTCACTGAGAGACCCTGACTCAAAATATAAGATGGAAAGTGATAAAAGAAGACACATGCACACACACACACACACATACACACACACACACACACACACACACATACACACACACACACATACACCACATACACACACACATACATACAATACACACCACACACAGACACACACACACACACACACACACACACACAAATATAATCTAAGCTTAAACATTTAATTGATTGGGGAACTCAAACAAGAGGATTACCATGAGATTGAAACCTGCCTGGAGTGCATATTTACTACCTGGCCAGTCATGGCTATACATTCAAACCCTGTCTCAAAAAACAAACAAACAAATGAAAACTAATCAAAGGAAACAAGTAACAAGGTTAATCAACTAGAAATTACTTGTGAAAAGTACATGTCACTGTCAGTATTAGGTCAGTACAGCCTTTCATGTATGTGCTTATGTGAATGTGAATTTGTGTTTCACTTTTACTTGTTTCAAGAGAATTATAATTTGAACACTATCACATAAATTTTATTTTCTAGGCTATTAAAAAAGTACATATTTAAGTTATTTCAAGTCCTTCCATGGACCATTTGAACCTGGAAGATATGGAAGAGATACTATTACAAAAGCACGTAATAATTTTAGAATTTTTACATAACCTGTTCAAATATTTTCCTTTTTAACACTTTACTTTTGAGATGATAATATAACATTTCTCCTGTCCCTTTTCTCCCTCTAAGCTGTCTTATACACCTTTCCCCACCCTCTTTCAAATTTATTGACCTCTTTTTTCACTAATTGCTTTTGCATGCGTGTGTGTGTGTGTGTGTGTGTGTGTGTGTGTGTGTGTACAGATATTTATATTCCTAAACAACATGCTTACTCCATATAGTGTTATTCCTTTGTTGTTCTCAGGGTTGACCATTTGGCGCTGGACAACCAATTGATATGCTCCTCCCTGGAGAAGGCCACTTCTCCCAGTCTCAGGGTTTTTTTTGTTTTTTGGGGTTTTTTTGTTGTTGTTTGGGGTTTTGTTTGTTTGTTTGTTTGTTTGAGACGGGGTTTCTCTATGTAGTCTTGGTGCCTGTCCTGGAACTCACTCTGTAGCCCAGGCTCGCTTCGAACTGACAGAGATCTGCCTGGCTCTGCCACCCGAGTGCTGGGATTAAAGGCGTGGGTCACCACCGCCCAGCTCAGTCAGCTTTTTTCAGTTGCCTATAGTCTTTGTGTAGGGTTGAAGCCTCATGGGCATTTCCCCACCTACTTTGGGATGTCCATTGGTGTTATTCTTGTTCAACTCATGTGGGTGAGAGTTTGAGTGTAGCTTCTGATATTGAAAAGGTATTTTTTAAAGTGATTCAAACTCAATTTTTCTTATTTCCTTGTCAAGCTTTTGCAAATACTATGGTAACTTTCATATTGTTTCTTATGCCTAGTGAATAATGTAATCTCTTACCATGAATAGAAATAATCGTGTTCTATTTGATTTTTAAGATTGCATGATTCCAAAATTGAGAAATTGTAAGCTCCAAGAATTGTTTGTATATTAAATCTCTTACACAATCCTTATAAATTTGCACGTAACTGGGGCTGTTCATATTTCATTTCCCATTGTCCCTTTCCTTAAAATTGAGAGAAGGAGAATCAGAGTGCTTTCATGGAGATGGCACTTCCTAGAGGTGATTGCATTCAGGGTAAGAAAAAATGAGGTAGTAATGTGTGACTTTTCCTACAGACACTAATTTCTGTTCCTTTGTTCGGATTTACAAGTATAATCTTCCATTCTTAAATCTTAAATACAACTTTACTTAGTATTCTTTACTTTTTCATCCCATGCGTTGAGAATTTAATCAGCAAACTTACGTTTCTAGTATTAGTTTTATCAATGGCTATGTGAGTCAATGAAAATACTGTACAACAGTATAGCAGGAGACTGACTGAGGATTTTTCCTGGTATTTTCTTTTGTCTGCTAAGGACTGGTGATAGTTGAGCTTGCACTGACATACCACAACCAGCTAAGTTGGAAAAATTTGAGGAGGCGCCTGGGGCTTGAAGTCTTCCAGATTATTGTACATAAATCCTACACACCAGGTTTTATTTTCTATTTTCATGACTCACATTAGTAGCTTATCAATTTGCAGTACCAATGCCACATATTGACTCTTTCAAATATTTACATGTGCATTTCTGAAGCTTCTTTTCCAATGTCAATTCTCTTCACACTGTTCTCTGTTAGCTTTCATCTGCATTCCTCAGATGTCTTCTCAATTTCCACAAATTTATGTTGTAGTTTTTGTTTGTTTATTTTGTTTTTTATTTTTATTTTATTTTACCAGAATTTATAGTCTTAGTCTTACCTCCTCAATCTATTGTTCACTTTAGTCCCTTAGCAATCTTTCATATTTGTGCTTGGACTCTCACAACAAAATGCCATAGACTGGATGGTTATTTTATGTTAGGAATTGTGAAGTCTTCTTAAACTTAACACCGAAGGAGGTCGGGAGGAACTGGGAGGAGTAGAGGGACAAGAAACCATAATCAGAATACAGTATGTAAAAAAAAAATCTACTTTCAATAAAAAAAGGAAAAAAGAAAATGGTCTTCAACAAGTCAAATGAAACATAGAAGATCTTTCCAAAAGACTTCTAGCTTTCCCCTATGTCCACGAAAATTATTTGAGGAAGCCTGACAACTCAACCTGCAGTTAGCTAGAAGGAAGCAACAGTTGGTTCTCAAGTCTAAGTGGAGCATCACTTTCTCATTTTCAAATGTGATTTCTCTGTAGTTGATATTTGAAAATAATATCAAAGGCTCATGGGCAAACACATATGTACTACAGTGTTCAAAACTTTTGTTTTTGTTTTTCAAAACTTTTAAAAACTAAAATTCATCATGTACTTAAGGAAGACTTTAAAATAGGGACCATACCACATTTGTTTTGATCACCCATTGAAAGAACTAAGCCAGGCATGGCGACACTTGTTGACACCAGGCACTTAGGTCTGCAATGGGAGGACTATGAGCTCGGGATTCGTCTTCATTCTGGTAAGATTCTGTCAAAAGCAACAAACAAAACCACAACAAAACTTAACACATGTATTGGTGGGAGCTGGCATGCACGGAATAAAATATTTTGTTTTCTTAATTTCTGAAAAATGTATAAAGAGATCGGGGAAAGTATGTTTATCCTTATTTTAATTTAAATAATTCATGTACTCTGTAATAAAAAAGCCAAAGGACTAAATTTATCTTATTAACAAGTAAATCTTTTTTGATTGGTGAAGTATTTTCTTTACAAACATACACTGTACAGAAGCCACTAGTTTCTTTCATTTCATCCCAAATAGTCAGCTCTTCTATTGTTGTTAAAAGTTGAAGGAGAGTCAAAGGAAGGTAAAAGAAAGTTTCATTCCATATAACGTAACTAGCGTTCTTTTCCTTAAAATACTCAAAACAGGGTCCAAAAGATGGCTCAGTTGGAAAACTATTTGCTTTACAATCATAAAGACCTGAATTCCATTCCCAGAGCCAAACAAAAATTCCACACATGGTGGTTCATGTGTGCAATTCCAAAGATAGGGAGGGAGGGAGGGAGGGAGGGAGGGAGGGAGGGAGGGAGAGAGAGAGAGAGAGAGAGAGAGAGAGAGAGAGAGAGAGAGAGAGGTTCTCTGAAGCTCACTGGCTGACAAACCTAGCCCAACGTAGAGAGTTCCAGGTTAGTGGAAGACCTTGTATAAAAAGAATTGAACACTGTTCCTGAGCATGATACCCAAGAATATCTATCCTCTGGCCTCTCCACACAGGTATACACAGGTTCATGTACATCTTCACGCATACAAGTACACAAACATGCAAATGCACAGATTGAAAAAACATTCTGACAGGTCACAGGTAAGCATCAGCTCAGTTTCTAAGACAGGCAACCAGTGGTGCTCCTTCAGTGTAGTGTTGTCTTACTTCCAAACTACCAGGCCAAGTTTTACAACTTTCCTTTCTTGATCTGTAATCCTGAATTCATGGCTTACTTTCAAGGCAAACTACAGCTCTGTCTAAGAGAGCTATATTACTGATTGCCTTCCTGTCTGGTTTTATCCTAAGTATATGCTTCACTAAGCTTGTCTTAAGAACCATTCCATTTGTCTCAGACTTGGGAATCATATTTACTTATTGTTCATCAGGTATAAGAATATTTAAAGAACCTTTATTCTTCTTAAGTAAGAACAAATGTCCTCCTGTGTTCAGAAGTGTGATATCCTAACAGAAATGCACATTGTCTTTAAATGGAAACTTCTTAGAATGCTTGGCTAGGTGTTGATGGAAGCTACATGTAGCTTTCCATTATGAGCACTGTGTCTTATGATAAATTTCCAGCTGTGTTGTTTTTTCTTTTAAATCAGTTAAATATAGCTGTCTTTGTATTTCTGACTTTTTAAGGTTTCAAAGGCTATAATTTGGAGTTCCAGATAAGCTTTTAATGTGTTTAATTTAGTTAGTAATCTAAGTTTCTATTGGACTTTTCAATAACAATGCAATGATGGGGTCACTGAACACAGCTCCATTTAGCCTCCATCTAAGAGTTTTGAAGAAATTGCTTGAAAATTAATACCTAAGTTAATAAGTATGATGGGGCCATGTATAGACTTTCTTTGAGTTCAACTTGACAACTTTTCACTGCTTTTCTGATTCCTTGTGACAAATAGGGCCCACACAGTTAAAGAACAAGAAGACACTTCAGGGACAAGAATGAAAATTTGACTAGCTTCTGAATGTCTCATATACTATTAATCTCTGGCTCTTTCGCTTTCTTTAATATAAGAATATGTTTAATTTTATACAATATTAAGCAATGTTACATGGACATATTTTAGAACAAAAAGCCTACTACTGTAGTAATATTCCTTCCCTTGTAGTTACTGTAAAGTTGAAGATGAATATCACATATCATCATTGGAAATCTAACCTTCACATGTCTTTTTTATAGCATTTTCTTTCTGTAAACTTTTATAAATACTTCTGTTTATATAATTCTATAAGTGTTGTCTGTACCATAAAAATCTTATCTATGCAGTTACTGTAAATTTGTGGCATTCTTAAGGCAGTGAAATGTAGCACTACCATCTTAATCAAGCCAATTCTTTCAAACTTCAATTCTGGCTAATCTGATGGCTACTGCCTAAAAATTCTTTAATTGTTAAGCTTGTAGTTTCAAATGACAGTCTACTCATATATTGTTAAATGGCTACATTGTTTCTATAGTATAGCAACAATATATGTATCTATACATATTCATGTTGGTCTGTGTGTTTATGTGTGTGTAGGAAGAATATTCTGGGCCATGATCCATGTTTTCAACGTTGTTGGATGCGTGAAATCAGATTGGTCACCCTGAGCCTTGGTTTTGTTACTTGTGAAATCAAAACAGATGGCTACGTTTCAGGGTTTAGAAAAAAGGAGGGGAACACATAGCACTAATAGCAGATAACTGATATTCAGTAGAAGGACTGTGTTCATAAAAAGAAATAGTATCCTTTCTCTTTTTTTCAGTACAAGTGGCCTACTCCATAAAGAAAATTCATGACAAGCTGTGTTTGAATTTTACAATTTCACAGTATTACTTTCACTCCTTTATTTTTTCCCCTAGAATTTCTTACATCTATCATAAAATTTGGTTTATATAGTAGTTCGGTGACCATTTCCCTTTCTAACTGATTGATTGAATTACAACAGATCAATTTAATTTCAAAACTTTTGTTTGGGGGAAAATATGAAATAGTATGAGGAATCATCAATAACATAGGTATGATGGTTGCCAGCCTGGTACAACTCAGGAACTTTCAGTAGCCTTGTGACTAAGGCATATTACAGGGAAAACATAGACACATTGAGAGAGAAAATGAACCAAGACGTCAAGTACAAGCTGTCACCGATACCCCCTTCTAACTGAGATACATAGGGGCATGCTCAGACTCCCTTCTTCCAGCAACCGTTGTAGCTGCCAACTGCAGAATTGCACACACTACTTTCTGTTGGTGCTTTGTCAGTCTTGAAGGCATACTGTAATTAAATTATTGGACTATTACTCTTCAACTCCCTACCTACCATTCTCATTCCCACTCCATCATGCTTGCCTTTCACATTCCCAATCCTCTACCCTCCTACAGCCCTGAAGAAAAACAGACACTCAAAGCCTCATTTATACAGAAATAGTATCCTTTGGCAGAAGCCAAATCTTCACCCAGAATAGAGCTAGATGGTCAAAAGACTGTCTGGAATCCATAGTTTGAACAATTCAGAAATGTCTGTTAACCTTTGTTGCCTAATATTACAATCACATGACAATACACTTAAAATTTCCCTTTCATCTGTTTCTTAGTCCATTAAATTGCTCTGAAAAGAGGAAAAGTAATCTCATCTGCTGATGCATCCCTTCAGTCCCCTGTGTGCATCTTCCTTTTTGATAAGCTGATGTGTATAGTGCTTGACACCATATTGAATAAGTAACACATCTTAATTCCCTGTATTCACATAAGCAACTTCTCTACCCTTTTCACTATATATTTTTCATGTAATTACAGAACTATAATTGTCAGAACCATCTACTTAAATATGTTGACATAGATTCAAAGATTTACCTTAGAAATGATGTTCCTGTGTTTCATATTTGTGAAAATTTGGAAACAGTCTCCATTTTAAACTTCAACAGTTTTAAATGCAATTATAATTTTAAAGTCAGTTTTGATAGATAACCCGAAATGATTGTGCTGACATTAGGTCACAAAAAAAATATGACAATGATATATTTTTAAATACTGGCAACATTTAACGGAAATGGAAGTATCACATATCATTCTGAAGTATGTAAAACTTATCAAGGACAACTTTGTATTCTGCTCTATATTCATATATAGACTGAATTAACGATAATATTTACACGTTTATGTTTTATTTTCCCTGTGTATGAATTCTCCTACAGAAGCAAATGAGAGCATTGCTGAAAAGGCCTTGTAATTAGGAGCCATCTGAATCTTGAACCATATGTGGGATATGAGCAACTAAACACATCCAAAGCTGTATGCAGGCCACATCAGTACAGGTAATGGAATAAATTTCTATTAAATGTAGAGATGACCATGAGTCTAATTGCAGGGAATGCTGTGATCACAGCTTCATGGGGTTGTACAGGATCCTGTAAGGAGTATCTTTGCTTATAAAGACATGGTTTTTCTCTAAATAAAACTCTGGGAAAATGTACTCTTTTTAAATATAGCAGAATCACATTTCCAGCTAATTTTAGCTAGAGTGTGAAGAAAACATTTCAAGCAGATAAGCTCACACTGTCTTCATTCTGATGACAATGCTCGGCCATGTTGTATGATCCTCTGGTTTTTGTAATGACAATGGAGTCTTAGTTTTTCCTCATCTTTGTCATTTCTGACACAAGAACAAGTCATCAGCATTTTAATAGCCTGTATATATTTTCAGTGGTTCTGACTATGCTAAATTGCCAGCAGCCTACATTATTGTAATTCTGCTTTGCAAGCCTCCCGGCTGCAGACTTCTTGTTCATGACAAGCTTCCTGAACATATTTCTTCTTGTTGGAACTTCTTCTACACTGGCTGGCTACCTGTGGCATATTTTATGAGTCTTTAAAGAAATCATTTACAGACTTTTCTACTTTCAGATTTTTTTTTCCATCTTGGTACTTGATATTTATCAGATCTGTGCCACTGCTTCATCATTGAATTCTAAAGACTTTATACAGAGCAGGCACTGCCTTTAGTATGTTCAAGCTGGATAGTGAATCAAGTTATAAATTTTAGTTCTTTCTGTTATTAACTTTTGATTTTTTTAATTAACACATGACATTGTTTCTCCCTTCCTTTTCCCATGTACACACCCACCTTGCCCTCTCCTAAAATCATAGTCTCTATTATTTTAATTGTGACATCTATAAATATGGAATGTGGTGACATTTCATTGCTGTACACTGTTGCTTTGTACTTGCTATTGATCAGCTAGGCTTAATTAGTAACTAAAGATATTAGTTTATGTCACATACCAATGTATGTTTTAAGTATTCTTTAATGACATTGGCTGTACGTTTCTAAGAAGAAGAAATTGAGTATTTTGTTACGAATCAAACAGAGGAAAAAATATTAAGATGTTCCATTTAAAGCAGTGGTTTTCAACTTTCCTAATACTGTGACCATAGAGTCACATTATGTTGTGGTGACACCCCCCAACCATAAAATTATAATTTTGCTACTGTTAGGAATCATGATGCAAATATCTGATATGCAGTATATCTGATATGTGACCCTGAAAGGGGTCATGACTCACAAGTTGAGAGCTCCACTGATATAAAGGCTCATTATTTCGAACATTAAATAAAGATCTGATTCTCAGACAAACATCACCCAATATTCTTCCCTTTTACATAAAGGAGAAACAGTGTTCCCTTCAAAGGCTCTCTCATTTGCTCTGACATGTGGTACCCATATTCAAGACACATGCTGCCTTCTTTTTCTGTTTTCTCCAATTTCCTAACACGTAGAAGCTATCAAAACTTTGGATACACATCTTATGTTTATATGAGGAAAACATTTCCTTCATTAAAAAAAAAAAAAACTGGGGCTATTGCAATAACCTTCCTATATGGAGAGATTACATGAATACTTAAAAATTTTTTGCTTAATTTATTGGATGTGACATGTGTGTTCCTGAGTGAATATGTATATACCACATGTTTGCAGGTGAACTCAGACCTCAGAAGGGTCTATTAGAGGCCGATTGGAGTTACAAATGATTATGAGCTATGAGATATGAATATTGGGAATCAAATCTCAGTCTTCCACAAGAACAATAAGTGCTATTAAACACTAAGCCATTTCCACAGTCTCTGTGTGGTGATATTTTTTAAAAAATGATTTATTAAAATTTTAGTATAATGAACTTGTAAGTAGAAAACATCACAAATCAAAACTAGTCAGATTCAAAGTCTATACATTTCAAATAATTTTTATACTGTTAGAATAGCCATTCTTAAGCTAGTGTCACTACATTTCAAAAAGATTATCAGATAATTTTAAGGCTCAAGGAGTGTCAGACTTTACCAATTACAAAGAAATTTATATATCATGGTATGTGTATATCAGCCCATACATAATTTTCTTAAAAATTTTAAATCAACAATGCACTGAAGGTATAATTAATAATCATAGAAAGCATGAATAGATCCTGGGAACCTACATAAATGCTAGTGGGTGTAGTAATCCAACTGCAGTTCCATCTTCGGAAAGGAGAGACAAGGATCCCCAAAGTTGCAGCTATGGTTACTAATCTGATTGGTGAGGTCTGGGTGTTATTGGGATATCCTCTTTCAAAGAGTGTGGGTGACCATATCAGAGGAACTCCAGTCAGTAATGAAGTTTATGGAATATAGTCCAGTGGATAGCAAAGGTACGATGGGTTCCTTTAGGGGCAAAACCTTGGCATATTGTTTCCAGAACGTCCCTTGATTCTGCTGTGCTTCCTCCTGCTTGCTGCTACTGTATGCCTGCTGTATTGGCATGGTGTGATTACTATGTGAAAGGATCCCACTGTATCTAGTATAGTGTGATTGTTTCGTGGGAAAATCCCACTCCTCACTGGGCGATTTACTTACATATCATACTGAAGATGATTTTTATAAGAGCAATGATACTTAGTTGAATCAATGATTGGATTGAACTTTCTGAGTCAGCCTAAAAGATACAGGTGGCTAAAACAGTGATTAGGGAAATGATTTAGGTTATTCTGCCAATTGCTCCAGTAAGAGATACAAAAATGGCAAAAAAAAAAAAAAATGCTAGACTTCAACTTTCCCTTTGTTAGATATGAGATTTGCAGAGGATGGAAAATAAGAACAAGGAAGTTTCATGCATTTAAGACTCAAGAATTCTGCCTGTGGATAAACAGCCTGATAATGAAAGAAGACAAATATGTTTCTACACCCAAGGTTAGGTCTGACTTCCTTGGTCATGTAGCTTACAGGATTAATCACAGGTTTTGGTACACACCTTGAAAAAACAAAATTATGAAAGGAAATTAAATGACTCTATTGTGTGTAAAGAAATATAGATGGTTAGCTGACCACTTGTTTAAAGATTTTGCGGAGTAGAAACAGGATGGGAATCTGCTACAATGAAACCACAAATAGCTGCCTGCCAGCACAAAAGGAAATGGCTGAAATATACATAACTTGCATAAAACATTTTAATCAATTATAAAAGAATCACTGGTCTTTATTGAAGATGTTATGGTAAGAAAATTAATACAAAGAAAAATGTTTAACTCTTTGTGTACTTCTAAGAAAAACATTCAACTTTGTGATCCTAATGTGATGTCTTCCTGTATAAAGATTTTAATTTGTTTTTGGAAAATATGTAACTTGTGGTTGTGTTGTGAAGTAATCTTTTCTTGTGTAGAATTTTTAGTCTTAGGAAGTATAAAAGGAATAAGGGAATAATAAGAGAACAGGGGAGAAGGAGTAGGAAAAGAAGAAGGAGGAGAAGGAGAAGGAGGAGAAGGAAGAGCAGGGCAGGAGAACAGAAAAAGAGAAAGAAAGAACAGAGAGGGAGCAGAAAGAGAAAACAGCCAAAGTGTTTCACCAGCCTTCTGAGAGCTTAAAAATCCTTCCCACTTCTGTCTTAATAAAGTTCAGAACTGACTTCCTCCATCCTCTCAGCCGTCTTGAATAAAATCTTCCATGTTGTTTGTTTGACTTTTGCTAAATTTAGACTTCATAACTCTTTGGAAGGAGACTCTGGGGAAAGGATTCCCTGCTAAGCCACTTTTAAGTGCTACCACTGTCCCAGGAGAGGTGAAAAGCTGACTGCGACTCTCTTCTTTGGCAGTAGGCCTTGGTGAGGTCAACAGGAATGCTCCTGCAGCATATGGAACTGGAACTTAGTCCAATAGTGTTTGTTAGCAGACTGATGCACTCTTCTTCTTCAGGGAGAGATTAGTTCACATAAACAAATGAAAACTACAACCAAACTGCCACCTGAACAATCCTCACTGTTCCTACTTCCTTACAGCCCCAGACGCTGGAGAGTAAATAGAAGAAATAAGGAAAGGAGCATGAGAAAGCAGAAAAACACAGCCTTGTGCATTTCACTGAGGGGATGGAGCCATAGAAGGTGTTAATCTTCAAGACTAAAGTGAGACTGCCATTTCTGAAGGAATAGAGTTATGTCTCAGTAATAAGCATGGTATTGCTTAAGTATCAAATTATTTGAAAACTTATATGTGGTGATACTTTATCTGTGCTGAAATGTGGTGATATTTTATTTGTGCTTTGATAAAGCTTGCCTGGAGACCAGGAGGAAAAAGGCCTGCCATTTTAAGTAAACAAAGTCAGGCAGCACACACCCTTAATCCAATTACTTAGCAGGCAGGGCCTCTGTGTGTTCAAGGCCATACTAGGGAACAGATCCAAGCATGGTGACACACGCCTTTAATCCCAGTACCAACCATAAAGACCTGGACGTCTGTACAGACAGGCAGTGACAAAAAAGTGAGGTAGCTGGGCTAAGATAGCCAATGAGAGGGCAGAACAATAAGGCAATAAAGGTGTGGGTAAGACAGGGAGTAGCTCCTATTTGGAAGCTGCAGAGTTGGTGAGGTAAGGTTGGCTGGTGGCTCCACCTATTTCCCTGATATCTCTAAGGCTTTCACCCCTGTGTTTGGCTCCATGTTTTTTATTTAATAAGACTATTTAGAAATCCGTCTATACTTATAAAACTACATTTCTGTGATTTAAGTGAACCTGCTATGTGGAGAAATGATTACTGTTTAAGTCATCTGATAGAGCACTCCCTTAGACTCACCACATTGATTTTGATCCCATACATATACAATGTCCCTCTTGCATAATGAGTGTTTATCAAGCATTGTGTAAAATTGACTACTTGAGAAATTGAAATTGAAAGTTTCAGGAGGCAATGATCTGATTGTTCTCCCAACTGCTACAGTACTAACAAGTGGATGATGGATGGGATAGTAGAATAGAGAGCCTTCTACTGGGGAATGATGCTGAGATTACTATTTTGATAATTTTGATAGCCTAAACTGAGGGAGAATCCTTTGTTCTAGCAACTACTGAGTCTCGAAGACAAAAAACCAAAATGGTAGAAATTACCAAGATTTCAATACAAATACTGTGATAGAAAATATGAACATTTTGAAAAAGCAGTTAATTGTCTCATTGTCTAGTGATATTCTAAAAGAAAAAAAAAAACGGAGAAATCTCTGTCTCCAAAACCATAACTGACCTTTGTAGCCCTTTTCTCATAAATGCTGCATTCTTAGATGAATATTTGAATATGAACATGTTTATGTATTAAGTCTATTTCACAAGCTTTCTCCTAAGTTTCTTTACCTATTCCGGTTTTGAGGGTGGTGCTTCAGACCTACACAAATCTTAAATGTAGCGAAGCAAAAAGTGCCTCAGAGACCATTATTTAGTTTTTAAAACACCTTTATTGGATCACCTTGTGAAACAATGAGCCTTGAAGTTGCAGCCTCTAATTCCAAATGTATCAATAAAAAAAATACCCAACCTTTCAAGCCATGCTTGAGCTTGTCCTTCATCTAAAAATAAGGACATAAATGCTCTTCTCTTTCACCAGGGTGCTCAGAGGAATAGCTAATTAAAGTGACAGTAGCATACTTATGTTAGAATGGAAGGGCTATGCAAATACTAAATAACAGGAAGGGTCATAAACACACAACCAGGGCTGAGTTAATAACCAAAAAAAAAAAAACTGGGAATATTAAAAAATAAATGGTAAGTGGAATACTTCCTTACAAAAACCATATGTTTCTCAGAATTAGCTCCCCATGTTCAAGGGAGATTCATATTAACTTCTTTTTTCTAGACTAAAGGAGTCTAAAAGGCTTTCTAACTAAAGAGATTCAGTGCTTTGAGCTGTGGGAATAACCTAGCATATACTGTGATAAAAATTAAGAACTATTGAATTTGGTTCAGATGGATCATCAGATAAATTAAACTGTCCAATATGATCTTATTCTCTGTATTGCACACATAAATGACAGCAGGATTTTCCTCTGTATCTGTACAGACAACAAAATAGAATTCCTTGTATGAACATAAAATCAGTTATGGGTAGAATGAATGTTTTCATAATTCAAGGATGGTTTATATTTTAAAATATTACCATGTAAGCTGCTTTAGCATCATTTTCCTGTATTTTTAAACTCTGGTAAATATAAATTCTGTTATCATTTAATTGCTGCCACAATCCTCTGTAGTTGTAACTTTGTAGCTAAAAAAGAAACACACTATCCAAGTAAAGAGAAAAGCCGAAGAGGTCAGAGCTAAGAGCCTTAACTGCTTTCAGTTCGCTAGTCACTCCCTGAAGCAACGACTCCCAGCTCAAAAGGGGGGTTGTCCTTTTATAGAATTCTGTTCTGCCTTCTCATTGGTTGTAAGCCCAACTGCCTAACTGCCTCATCATTACTTGTTCGCCAGACCCTGGCTATGGCTTGTTAATAGCTCTGACCCCTAGGCAACTTTATTTATTAAAATATAACATTTTAATACAAAAGAAAATATCACCACAATCCTCTTCCTTTATTTTCTTTAAATAATTTTATTTGATATATTTTAATCATGTTTTCCCTCCTCAACTTCACCCAGATCCTACCCCTCTCCTTACCCATCCAAATTTATGTTCTCTCTGGCCCTTTTTAGCGATACAAAAAAAAAAAACTCACAAAAAAACAGATTAAAACGAATAAGCACATTACTCTTTCTTAAGGGAAAAGAAATTGAATCATATCATGTGCATCTGTTGGGGTTTTCTTTTTTCACAATTTCCCAAAACAAAACAAGAACTGGGCTGGTAAGAATAACATTTTAATTATGGGATATATTCTAAAAGTTCACCTTTAGCCCTAGACAATAATACAGTATTATCTAGAATAGGACATAACAAGAGGAGATTATGAAGAACATAAGTTATCTTAAAAGAGAAGGCAGAGCATCTCAGAGCTTAGACTCAATCAACCCTCTGTAAGTTGGAGGCTATAGCCTCTTGGTAGAGAACTTGTCCGGTACGTGTTAAGCATTGAGTTCCATCCAAAGCAAAATGAAACAAATCCAAATCCAAACTCTGGCAAAATCAAGTCTTCCTAAAAAACAAAAATCTGTGGAGTAGTTTTGATGCCATAAAAGTAATCACCAGTTTACCTTGTCTTTTTTCTGAGTATCTCAAGACTCCAGGTACCTTTGCAAAGCTCCACAGGACACTTCTTCCATAGGAATATGATACTAGAGGGCAATCTTGTACCTTCACTCTTTTTTTAATAGTACAGAGAACTTTTCATTAAAGAATCTTTTCTATGTATGACCAACCTGTTCAAAAATAGCTCCTGTGACACCTCCACGCCTTTTCAGTCCTGAACTTATGCTATGTCTTCTCTCTTCCTCTTTCAAGGCTCTAAAATAATTGAAGAATATTTGTATTGTGCCATCTTTCTGGAAAGGAAAGCTGGGATAGTATAAGAAGGGCCATTCTTTCTTGTAGTATTTTTGGCCATGACTCAGGGTGGGA
>CABHPH010146110.1:0-16254 GCA_902168325.1 Peromyscus nudipes | reverse complement strand
ATATGTGTCACAAGAAAGATGGCCCTCATTACATTTACACCCCATTTGCACAGGCACCAGAAGAGCTCAAAGGAGAAAGTTCAGTGTCCTGTCAGTCACCTAAAAATGTCTGTCTTTTGACTTTTGTCTTTCACTTTGTCTTATACAGGAATTTTTTCCCTTTTTGTTAGTATTCTTTAGTCTTCCCCCCTCTTTTCTTTTTAACTTGAATGCTTTTTTACATTGAGACTCTTAGTAGTCTAGCCACAGGCCTAGGACCATTTGCAATTGTATAATAATAGCAATAACCCATGTGTGTGCAGAATGTTTCCCTCAGGAGCCCAGAGAACTTCATAAATGCCCTCCTGTTAACCTTGGCAACTTTCTGATTGATAGTCACATAGCTTTGGTCCTCTAAGCTTGTGAATTTTCAGACTGGGAGCTGAGAGGTTCAGAAATGTACATTTGTTCATCCCCATCAATGCTGTGGCAGTTTGGCAGTGCAGAACTATGATGCCACAGAGGAACTAAGGATTTAAACAACATGACCTGTTGTGGTACCATTAGTGTTCTTTTTATAAGTATGTCTTTCTTTTTAGACAGATTTTCCCAATACCTTATCAACTGTTAATTAGAAGTATTAATTCTGCCTATTTGACATAATCTCTCCTATATTCATAGACATAATCTCACCTGGAATGGTCTCTTTTCTTTGTAATAGATATAGGGGATATGAGTGCATGTAAATAAAAAGTGAAGAGAATATTAGCAAATTCGCACATAGACATAATTTATTTACTGTTAGGTTGAAGAGCCAAGTAAATAACTCAGAGATCATCACTGGTGTGAAATTTGCTCTTGAGGACATTTAAAATGATAAAAATAGTAGCTGATTAAATGCTAGTTTTCTCATATTCAAATGCAAAAATCATAAAAAGTTGTATTAAGAACCAGAAGCTATGTATATATTTGTGTTTTGTATCTTTTTGTTAACAGTTTGTCCTTTGGCCTCATTAGTGATGTCAATCTCTCCTTGCTCTAATTCCTTCTTTAGACCATTAGGTTGTTAAAAATAATGACTAAGAGAAAAAGCTCTGGAGCATGATTGACAAGAGCTTGTTTTAATTGCTCTAGATTACCTTTTTGTTTTAATGAACAAGATATTGTGAAATCTTTTGGAGCCGTGGTCAGGAGAGGAAAACAAAAAGGCATAACGGAACTACCCTGCTATCATTATGGGGATAAAGCATATACCAATGATATCAAGTTCAAGTCTCTGTCAAGAAATAATAATGTTCCTTGTAAGTCACAGTGCTTCGGGTTATGACTTGAGTGTCCTTTTATCAGACTCCATCAAAGGCTCTTCCCCTTGATGCTCTCACCTGGTAGCTGTCCTTTTTTGAGTTCATTGCGATTTACTGTGACATTAGGATGTTTAGCGTCTCTAGAGGGGTCACATTAGCTAGTTTGTTTTTCTTTGAGTTAGTGAAAATCAAGTGAAATGTACAGGTGTTTAATATTGCCCAGCTTACCATTGGCCACATGGTACATGAAAAGAATTCTGAAAGCCGTTTTTGCAGTAATAAAATTTATAAATGAAAGAAAATTTCATGTAATCAAGGTCTTTCTATAACAACTAAGTGAAGTCTCAGGGACTAAGCATGTATCTGTTTTATCAATCAAGTCTTATTCTAAAATAAGACAGCAGAGAAATATTTTAAACAAACACATACCTGTATATTTGTTGTATATGTTCTTTGTTACTTATTAGCTAATGCCTTAGACATTTTATACCATGTTAGAATTACTAAAGTGCACAATGTTTAAAGAATGAGATTTTATTACTGTTAAGTCACTACCAGCTGTCTCTCATCTGGTGAGGGTTGAATACTCAAAAAGAGAAACACAATTTTCCCTTTTAAAATTTACCTGTAAAATGTTGCCCAAACGCTGTGTGCCAAAGGAGTGGTTCCCATCTGATAATCTTTGGGAGGTAAGAAATGTAAGATGAGAGAATCTAGTGGAGATAAGTTAGTCACAGGGCCTGTGCCTTTAAAGGTGGTATTTTTTACCTATGTCTCTTTCATTCACCACTCTTCCTAGGTGGCATGAAGTGTGCGGTGTTCTTATGCTTTTCTTTTATACCCTGATGTTTCTGCCTTGCTGAATACCAAAAGCATTGGAGCCAGCTCACCATTGGCTGAAATCTCTGAAATCATGAACCAAATCATGAACTTTTCCTCCTCTTAAATAGTTTCACTAGGATATTTGTCACAATAACAGAAAAAAGAAGTAAAAAAAAAAAAAGGAAAACCTGAAGGAATCAAGAAGTGGAGCCATTTCTGTGATTGTACCTGACAATGCAGCCCAGAAGAATGTGGAAATGGTTTAAAGCAGGGCTTTAGAAAAGTTTAGAATGTTTGCTAGAAATGGCTCAGGATGCTGCAAACCTAGCTATAATAGATAATTTTGGTGAGAGCTCAAAAGACAAGAAGGTTGACAAAGGATGATCAAACCTATGTCGATGGTTTTCAGATGGAAAGGACAATTCTACTCAGTATGTTACTTGAGGTCACTCATGTTGTTTTGGAGATATGGGTCTGCATGTTGTCCATGGCTTTTGGTGAATCTAGATTAAAGGCTAACAATTCATTTAACCATGGAGAAAACATTAAGGAAGCAAAACATTCAGGCTGGGCAAAGTCTTCTGATTTTAGCCAGAATTACAGTGAGAATTCGGAGCAAGAGCAGATGAGGAAAAATTGAAGACTTCCAGTCTGTCTCTGAAAGGAACACAGCAAAAGCTTGGAGAAGGGTGCTGGGATTGTAGATTAAATTAGCACCTGGGACAGAACAGCCAAAGAGCTTCCAATGGGGACAATAGGAAAGTTGCCTTGCAAGCACCTCAAAGATTAGCCAGACCACACCCATTTCACATTCAAGTGTAATTTATTTTGAAAGACATTTGTTGGAGAAGAGAATACCAGGGTACCTAGTTCCCATAAGACGAGTGATTTTTCTCAGACTTGAGAGATGTCTCAGTCTACAATGTGTATACAATGCTATGCAAACATGAACACCTGAGTTTAGATCCACATAAAAATCCAGCATGCCTAGGCATGTCTATAATCCCAATACTGGAAAAGCCAAAGCAAGAGGATTCCTGGGTCTAGCTTTCCAGCCAGTGTACTAAATTTGTGAGTTCCAGCTTCAGGGAAAGATACTGTTTTGAAAACCAAGTTTGGAGAGCTAGTGCAGGAGATACCTGCCACTAACCTATAACTTCCACAGGTACATGCACATGTGTGATAACATACTAAACATACCCATGGCTACCCACAAATGCACACATGTGAACACATACATACATGTGCACATGTGCAAAGAAAATGGTATCTCTAGAATTCTTTCAACTGTGCTTTGCTGTTCAAGCATTGGTACTCTACTGAAGCCATGCTCTAAGTCCTCAGGCTGTTTGAATTGTTCCCAGGCCTAGCGTTGTATGTGTTCCTTGTTCTGTCGGCATGGAAAATGTAAAAGTTGTGGGGTGATGGAAAATTCTACCTTGAATTCAAAGAATAGCCTGGGAGACTAAGAAGTGTGTGGTAGAGTCAGAATCTAATGTTGAGCCCCTGAGAAGCTGATGCATTAACCCAAGAGAGTGAATTTGAAGCTTCAGTGGAGATCCTAGCACATTAGGAATGGGAGGGGTGTGGAACAATTGCAAAACAAGCCCTAGCCTATGAGTCAAGCCAACCTAAGACAATATGAATCTGTGGTTCAGCCAGCACGGTAATAGGGCCAAGGCTGTCAAAGCTATTTGGAGCTCATACTTTACAACCATGTGTCACAGTGGACAGACAGGAATCTAACTTGTTTGTTCTATTGGATTCCATATAGTTTTGATCCCATACCTCCTTAGTATTCTATTCCAGAATGAGAATGGGAATGCTTATGTTATTCACTGAAATTGTAACTGGCTTCCACTATTCCTTTATTATTCTCAGATTACCACCAGATTGCCTTCCGTCTCAGAGGAGACTTTGGATTCCAGTATTCAGCTGGAATTGTTTGCTTACTGGCGAACTGAGTGCACTTGCGTTGTGAGACTCTTTTGTGTCTTTGCAGGCCAGCGGTGAAATTTCGTTAGGTAGTTCTTAGGGTTTTCCTCTGCCAGCAACTTCCACCGTGAAGTTTCTGCTTTACCATGGGCCAAAAGCAATTTCAGACCATTGACTGAAAGCTCTGAAATTGAGATTAAACAGACCTTGCTTATTTTTCGTTATTTATTTCATTTCTTTACGTCAGGTATCTTGTGAGAACAATGAAAATCCACCACTGCCCCCGTATTGCTGACAGCGGAAGGGTGAGAGAGTTCAGTGTTACTTGAGACCTCTTTAATTAATAAGGCCCTTTATCTCACTCAGGAGAGAAGATTCCAGTAATTCCCTCTTACATGTTGTACTTTTTTTTTTTTATTGTCCCTTGGTTAAACTTGACTCTGGGAGGTCACACAGTCAAGCCTTACATTTAGGTATTGAAAGGCTGAGAGGTAGTAGGTGTAGGGTGAAGCTTCTACCTAGGGGGCAGAGAAGAGGTTAGAATTACTGTAACTTGGAAGCTTCCTTCCTAGAAGAATTCTACAAAGCTAAAGTTTAGAGTGCTAAATAATGGGTGCTACCTGTTCTTACTGTTATATCTCAGTTCAGAAAAGAGACTCGTGGAGCTCTGAGCTAGAGGGGTTGTCCTCCAGTGACATCTATGCAGAGGCTGCGATGTGGCTGGTTTCACGAGTGCTGACAATAATGGAATGTGTTAATAACTAGAATCAAGTTCCGATGCCAAAGTAAAGCAACATTGTCCATAAAATACAAATAGAAGAAATACATAAGAAAATAAGCTTCATTTTCTTTAGTCATTACTTCATTCTCTAGAATTCATTATTCATTCTCTAGAACTGCCAATTGACAGACATATTGGAGAGCCAAATAAACAAAGAGGAATGTAATTGGGAGCTGCAGTTCCATCATCGCAGATGGATGAAGAATGGATTAGACGGTGTATGTTTTACTAACTATAACAAACAGTTAGTGTGAATGGTAAGTATACCACTAAACCAAATGGGTAAATCTGCTGGTAAATGTTGCAGTGACAATTGAAAGTACATCTTCAACTTCAGTTAAACTCTGTTCATGTCTTATACAAGTGAAATCATGCCACATGGGGTTTTTCATCTAGTAGCCTGGATGTTAAAATCTTTTGCCCTACACAACTTAATTTGCACCTTGACTTCATCTCACTTAATCTGTTTTCTATATCTTGAATGACTTTAAAACTAGACTTTAATCTCTCATACTATGTTTTTTTTTTAACTCAAAAATTGTCTGAAAAAAGGTAGGACAACTTTAAATGAATTTAACCTTCACCAGAAGACTGTACACTTAGCTGTAGACCAAGACTCGAGAGTACCTGCTCCCAGAAACATTGTCT
Organism: Peromyscus nudipes; assembly: GCA_902168325.1. Classification (NCBI taxonomy): domain Eukaryota; kingdom Metazoa; phylum Chordata; class Mammalia; order Rodentia; family Cricetidae; genus Peromyscus; species Peromyscus nudipes. Next base: position 10,785 of record CABHPH010146110.1, on the reverse strand, counting down.
CATAAAAAAAAAAAAAAAAAACCTGCTGGGCGGTGGTGGCGCACGCCTTTAATCCCAGCACTCGGAAGGCAGAGGCAGGCGGATCTCTGTGAATTCGAGGCCAGCCTGGGCTACCAAGTGAGTTCCAGGAAGGCGCAAAGCTACACTGAGAAACCCTGTCTCGAAAAACCAAAAAAAACCTTCAAGATTATCTGTTTATCTTTGGCAATTAACATCCATCTTCAAGAATCTATCCACTTGTTCACCCTCCATTATCATGCTATATCTGCTTCTCATGCTTCTGCGCTCTTAGTTCATATGGCTGGCATTGTGGGTCAGTATCTGAAACTATGATTAACACCACCCTGAACACATATGCTGTTTTCCAGCTCCTCTGAATATATTATATTTTAGTGTTGACCTGTTAGGCTAAATCATCCTTTTATGATGATAGTAATAGGAGATTTATGTAATGACACAAAGGGTAGTGGTTAAGAATATTACTTTAGAGGTGTTATTCCCAGATAGGAATCTTAGTTAAAACACATACTTACTATGTGATATTTGTGATCTGGACCAGAAGATCACTCTTCAGTGACAGTGTCCTGAGAGAGAGGACCAGAAGATGAGAAGATATGGGGATAAAGTTTGGAGTCAAGGGGTCTTACAGAAGCTATGTCTGATGCCAACCAAGTTTCTCAAGATGTACAGCAATTTATACACTCTTTGCAGGACAAAAATGGAACAGAGTCAACAGAAAGTTATCATACAATAGGATAAATCACCACTATGCGGTGGGAAAACCCTGTAAAGAGTTGGTCCCAAACAATGGTGCAAGACCTCCTTCTGCTAAGAAATATAGAGGCTCGAAAGGAAGGTAATGACTATGTTTGGAGTAAGGCTTCACAAACTATTTATAAAGCATCTTACTAGCATATCATGGTTATCAGGGAAGAGCTATCTTAGAAAAAGATGCAGGACATTGTGTTATTATTGTTGAGTGGATGGCATCTTTGGTTATGAGTTAAAATTGTACATTTGCACAAATGTGCAGTGAATCTCACAATTTAACATCATTCCAAATTAGAACATTTCCTCTTGTAGATTCATGGGAGTTTCCCTTGTGCCAGGTTTCTAAATGACCCCCCATCAAGACATCTCTTCCATTACTCTCTCCCTCCATCTACCTACCCAACCCAATTCCTCGTGTTTCCATCTCTGCTGGGATTATCCTTTACCTTACAGCTAATATCTACTTATGAGAGAATACATACCTTTTTTTTTCTTTCTGGGTTAACTTATTCAAGAAGACTTTTAGCCATAGTGGATAGGTAGCCTGAACTGGCCATCTCCTGTAATCAGATTGGTAACTATCTCAGTTATCATCAGAGAGCCTTCATCCAGTGGCTGATGGAAACAGATGCAGAGATCCACAACTAAGCACTGAGCTGAGCTTGGGGGATCCTGTTGAAAAGATGAAGGAAGGATTGTATGAGCCAGGTCCTCGAGGTCATCACAAGGGAATCCACAGAAACAACTAACTTGGGCTCATAGGAGCTTATAGACTCTGGATCAACAGCTAGGGAGCCCGCATGGGAACCACCTAGGCTCTCTACATATGTGTGACAGTTGTGTACCTTGATCTACTTGTGGGACTCCTAGTGGTGGAAGCAGAGCCTGTCTCTAAAGCTTTGGCTGGCTTTCAGGAACCTATTACTCATACTATGTTGCCTTGCCAAACATTAATACAAGGGGAGGAGCTTTATCTTACCTCAACTTGCTATTCCATGCTTTATTGACACCCATGGGAGGTGTCCCTTTCTGAACAGAAACAGAGGAGGAGTGGATGATAAGGGAGGCCTGGGGCATGCAGGGGGAGGTAATGTGAGGAGAGGACTGAGGAGAAACTTCAGTCAGGATGTAAAACAAATAAATAAATTTAATTAATAAAAAGCATATATTTCCTTTTGCATAGTACATTAACAAGACATCAGTATCCCTTACTCCAAAAACACTTGTGATAGTAATCTATTTAAAACTCTTAATCCTTTCATGTATTACAACATAATAATGAAAGAAGCAACATAAACAAAATATCAAATATTTATATTTAGCATCCTAGTTTAGAGCATAGTAATAACCTCCAAAAAGTAGCCAAAAAGAAGGTCCACAGCCCGGGTGAATTCCAGACTAATTCCATTACCTTCTATAACTTCCCTGTTGAATTCATGAATATATCATTTTTAAAAACCCACAAGCTTTACCATTCAGCATTACTTAGAGACCTGTGGGAAACACTGGTTCTTGGCCGCACACCATTTCTACTAAAACAGAATCTTTATTCAAGACGATTTCCCGATGTGACCCTCATTATTCTTTGAGAACTCAACCTGTGCAGGCCTTACTCAGCCTGGCAAATTGTGTCTTACTAGAGAAGAGTATCTTTATCTTAAAGAAATTACATTCTCTGATGTTTTAGGTGGAAGATATTTAATATTAGTGGTCAAACTGAATTTAGGACACCTTTGTTACCCATGTGAAAAAGAGATATTTGTAGCATCTTATGGAGTAGATTGCAGGGGATGCTGCTTTACATCAAATGCTGTGGTCAGAAAACTATTGAGAGAACAAGCTCAGAGACAGTCAGTGTTTTCATTTTTAGTAAAAGGCATTATTGCATATTTACATATTAGAAATAAAATATGCACCCTTTTAATAATGAAAAAAATAAAACTTGCCAACTTTCTCCAGGTAAATGTTTTTGCCCAAACTAGATTTGACGAAGGGTACAATACATGATATCAAATAATTAATTACAACTTTAATGTAAAATTTATACTGCATATGGAAACCAGAATAGACATTTTACTTGCAAAGACTTTTAAAATATTGTATTGATGTTCTCTGAGTATTCATAGTAGTACAGAATTGCACGTGCTCTCTTTTAGCTTATGTTCATTTATCGTTTGGGTATATAAATATTACTGAGAGAAAGAGAGAGAGAGAGAGAGAGAGAGAGAGGTGAAATATTCCTGAGACTATTTTAATATGAAATCCATGTAAATTTCTTCTGCGTTGATTTATCCTGTAATGATTGCTTAATCAGTGTCTTAGCTGTCTTGAAGTAGGAAGTTTGAAATGTTCTTCTCAAAAGTGTTAAACTCCCTCTTCTCATCTGATAACCATGATAAAGATCGTTCTTGGCCTGCATTTTTCTAAGTAACCTGGCAGCTGGACTAGTTCTTCAACACATAAATGTTTAAATGTAGCATTCTGGAATCTTGTGTTTATAACCGCAAGGTGACTGATAAGGGAAGATTTGTTAGGTTTACCTTTACATTTTAAGTACTTTATAAACCTGTTTTCTAGCAATTTTCACTAGAGTTCATGGCTGTATTGTATTCCTATTAATCTTGTGTGCACTATACAAAATAAATGAAATTAACACTTTCAAACACCATTTATTTGACATTCTGTAAAAGAAAAGCTTACAGAAAGATCTCTATAGAATTTTAAGGACGGATCCATGTGTTTTTATACAATACAGAAATAAATATATAAAAACTTTCAGTGTATGGAAATGGCCATAATAAACTGTGTTACTATGAGAAAATCAATTCAATATTGACCCACATGGAAAATATGCTTTCATTTATTCACACACACACACACACACACACTCATACACACAAATACATCAGGTAGATCCTAGTAATGTAATCCTAGCACTAGTAATGTAGTTCCCACTTGAAGAATGCAATTCTAAATTGTGAATACTTTGTTACCATGGAATTTATATTCAAATGATAGGCAAACAATAAACTAGGGAAAATAAAACCAGGCATATATATATATATATATATATATATATATATATATATATATATATATATATACATACACACACACACATGCATATGAGGCAAGTCAAAGAGGATAAATAGATGAAACAGAGTAGGAAAGACTTTTCTTAATAATTCACATATAGGATAGTCACCAATCTGATTACAGCAGATGTCCAGTTCAGGACCCTCTCCACTATTGCTAGGAGTCATAGCTGGCGTTGTCCTTGTGGATTCCTAGGAGTTTTCCTGGCACAGGTTTCTCTTTAACCTTGAAATGTCCCCTCCCCCCCCATCGAGATGTCTCTTTCCTTACTCATCAGTCCCATCCCCAAGCTGCCTCCTGTGCCCAGCCTTCCCAACCTGCTCCCTCAAGTTCCCATCCAGTTATCACTCCCACCCCACCCCTAGCTGTTGACTACCCTAATTGTCATCAGAGAGCCGTTATCCACTAACTGATGGAAGCAGATGCAGAGATCCATAGATAAGCACTGTGCCAAGCAAGCTCCTGGAGTCCTCCCGAAGAAAGGGAAGAGGGATTGTACAAGCCAGGGGGGTTAAGGTCATGATGAGAAACCCACAGAGACAGCTCATGGGAGCACATGGACTCTGGCCCAAAGTTAGGGAGCCTACAAGGGAACCAACCTAGGCCCACTGCATTTGTGTGACAGTTGTGTAACTTGGTCTGTTTGTAAGGCTCCTAGCAATGAGATCAGGCCCTGTCCCTGGCACTTAGCTGGCTTTAGGGAACCTGTCCCCATTCTGGGATGCCTTGCTTTGTTCAAGCACATGGGAGACCTGCCCCTTTCTGAATGGAGACAGAGGAGGAGTGGATGAGGAGGAGGGTAGATGTGGAAGGGAGGGAACAGGAGGAGAGGAGGGAGGGGAAACAGTGGTCAGTATGTAAAATAAATGAAAAAAATATTAATTAAATAAAATTAAATTTAAAAAATAAGTTATATATAAGTTGACCAAAAAAATCTTTACATAGAGACAGTCTGAGAATTTTTGAATATGGGAAATTGTTGAACTGAGTTATAAGAATATCATTTAAGTTGAAGTTTAACAGTGTGCTCTGAATTGGCTATAAGAGGCCTTGCCAAACACAGAAGCTTGGATTTCACTTGAAGAATCCTCACCAATTATCATAGCAGATTGAAAGGAAATTATTGAATTTGTATTTTAAGATTTTTCTTTAGATACTGAATGAAATTAAGAGAAGATAAGCAAGAAAGAATAGGGCAATAACCTTGAAGATTTGAGATTTAAATAGAAAGGTAAGTTATCCTCAATAAATGAAAAAAACAATTATCACTTTTTACCTTAATTACATGTTATAGTTTTGGTGTGAAAACACATTTTATAAGTTATTAGTAAAACGTGTCTACTTGCTATATGGATTTTTTTTTAATTTTAGCCATTTACTGTTTTTAGATGCAAACAACAGAAACGGCCATACTGAGGGAAACAATAAGTTAATTTGAGGAGTGTAAGGTTGTGTTTATAAATACAAATGTCTTGGAGATATGTAAAAATTATGGAAATGCATTAAAGTACAAACTTTTCACTGATCTGGTTTCCATAATCAAGTTAAAACACAATAATTATTTTACAAAGTACAATAAAAATTAAGTCTCCAGCAGAATATGAAAGACTGATTGTACATTACTTTGTATTGCTAGAGCTTTGAGAGAAAGGAATTATGAAAGAAACAATAAACAATCAGACCTACTTCATGGTGAGAGCCAATACATACCTTAAATTACACAGAAACTATCACTACTTGACATGAGGAATATATTATTCCCTAAAAGAGGGTGGATACCAGGAAAACACAAATGTGAAAATGTCCATAAAATAATATGAAGCTATCTGCTCTTTGCAGGTGTGAAGATGTATAACTTTTAATTACAGTACTGGTTAAATGAAATATAATATGTTGCCTTAGACTTGATCCAGAAAGACATATTCTCAAGAAAGCAACATGAATAGATTCATAGTACATTGCACTGTTTCTTGATAGTATACATCTCCACATCATGTCAATATGGTCTACTACTTTTCACCTATGAGTATTGGTGTTTGGTTGGCTGTTGGTTGTTACTCAATAAGAAAATCTACTAGACAGTTATGTTATCAAGACACATTAATTTGGCTCCATTTATCACACATTTGTCAGTTCAGTCCAATTAATGTATTAAAAATCAATATTATCAATATTTTAAGCTTTTCTATCACCAGTTGAATTTTCATGTTTATAAAATACTAACAAAAGTATGTTAATATGTGAAAGTAACATATTTGAATTAATAAGGACAAAGAAGCAGGCATATTTTACTGCTATCTATCTTTAAAGACATATCTGGAACAAACATTTGGGAAGCAAAATCAAATATACATAACCCACTTGGTTGACTTCCATTAATTATTTTTTGCTGCTATGATGAAACACCAAAACCAAAAGTGATGCATGGAAGGCAGTTTACTTTGTTTTACGGTTTGAGAGTGGAGTCAATAGTGGTGAGAAAGGCAGGTTGGTCCACGTAGAAAGATGAGAGATAGCAACGTGTCATATAGGAACCTGGGGGATGACACTGAAGTGGGTTGAGTCTATGCACTCTTAAAGCACACTCCTTCTGTGGCACGCCTCTTCCTCTAGCAAGGCCCTACCTCCTAAAGTGTATAACCTTCCAAAACAGTGTCAGCTGGACATGAGGTGTTGGCATTCCTGACCCTATGGGAGACATTTCCCATTCAAACAAACCCCTTCAACTCCCTAGCTCATATATGATCATGGCCATTTCATGATATAAACTATATTCCAACTTTAAAATTTCCCACAATCATTAACAATTTAAACTGAAAAGTTTAAAAGTCCAAAGTTAAATATCTCTCCCAAAGACATAAAGTAATATCTTAACTGTTAACTACTTTAAAATAAAAAAAAGCAAAGTACACACATCAAATATACAATAGCACAGAATTTGGATTTCCATTCCATAAATGGAGGAATGGCTACATAATGGGGAAATACTGAACAAAAGCAAGGGTAAAGCCAAGCAAGACAAATACCAAATCCTACCAAATGTTTGAAATTACAATTTCAAATGGCTTAAATGGCTCATTCCCTCTAGCTTTGATATCTCCAACAAATACCTCATTCCCAGATTGTTTTCTTCCACTTCATGTACCTCTCCTTTACAAATGTCTGATATTTCTGCCATCTCCAACATCTTGGGGGCTCCATGACAATGCAAGCTTCACTTTCATACTTTCACACAATAAGCTCTCAAGGCCCTTCCACAGGGACTACTCTGCCCTGCATTGCCTATCCTCAGTGATTCCCTGAGACCCCAGAGGAAGAATCCATTACCCAATGACTCTTACATGTTTCATGCCCCTAAATTTAGTTCCATATAGACAGCTCTAGCAAGTTTGGCTGCTAATATGAGATGTGCCTTTACCTCACATAGAGTACATTAGCAGTATCTTCGGTATGCTATTTTTTTTTCCTAAGAAAAGAAGACACTTCAGGCCCTCTCCCTTTACAAGTTGGAAGCTTAGCTCAGTCATACAGTTCTCTTAGGTTACCTGTTCTATGTCTCAATGTAAAGCAGGAAGTCTTTTATTAATGGTGCTAATCTCTTCAGCAATTACATCCTCTTTTCCAGCTCATCTCTTGACTGTAACAATAAACTTCCTACTGTGTTTTTCCTTACCAAACATTTGTAAATAGTTTTGTCCAGTGTGTTCTTTTCCACTGTAGTCTTGCAGAAGAGCTATCAGTATCAAGCATGCCACAGACTCAAGGTAATGTCTTGAAATTTACTCAAAGACATTAATCAGTCTTACATGAATAACCTCTAACCCACTTGCCAAAAGAGTCCTTGTTCCCTTCTGAAACCTCATGAGCAGGAACTCTACAGTCCACTCTACTGTCATCACTCTGCTATCCATAAACCCCCACACTTGTTATAAATAAACCACAACAACAAAACAAACAAAAATACAAAGAACTCCACCAATGCTAAATTTCTTCCCTGTATTGCATGGTATTTAAAAAACATTATTTCTTAATTTTGACAGCCTAGTGGTGCCTTATTAAATAGTGCTTCTCAAGGAATTCTATAAAATCCATTAAGTATAGCAAAACAAAAATCAGTGAATATATATTTGTAGAAGAATATCTGAAGAGCGATATTATAAAGCAGCATTTGGAAGGGAGTATTGCACTATGATCATGAGCCTGGGCTTTCCACACAAAAATGGTGTCTTACTTATTTTCCTATTTCCATGACAAAATACCATAACTAAGAAAACTTATAAAAGGAAGCATTTAATTTGGGGGTTCCTGTGTCCACAGTGTTACAGTCCACGACTATTAAGATGAGAGAATGAAAACAGGAAGGCATACATGGCACTAGAGCAGTCACTGAGAGTTGACTTCTGATCCAGAAGCTTGAGGCAGAGAGAGAGAGCTATCTGGAAATGGTGTGGGCTTTGGATCCTCCAAATCCCACCCCCAGTGACATTCCTCCTCTAACAAGGCCACACCTTCTGATCCTTCCCAAACAGTTACACCAACTGGGGACCAAACACTCAAATATATTAGTCCTTCTCTCTAAGTCACGTGTGTGTGTGTGTGTGTGTGTGTGTGTGTGTGTGTGTGTGTGTGTGCTTACAAAATATAATAAACAAAATTATATAGAATTGCTTTTGGGAAGCAAGTTTATTGACTCACATACATCAAAGTGTATGTACAAATAATTTGATGATGAGGATAATGGTGACTATGGTGTTGTACAAATAAAAGCATATTATAAGACTAGAAGAAAAGGCTTGTGTAAGATTACAGCAATACCAAGGATAATGTGTCTATCAGAGCACAGAGAAGTAGCAGAAATTAATGGAGAATCATAGACCAGGATAAAATCCTTTCTCAGAAAATTCTTGAGCTTGTCAGTTCATAACTGAACTTCAATGAACTTGACAAAGTTCACTTTTTTCCATCATATTAACCTTCCTTCAGTCAAAATTATTAAGGCAAGTGATAGGATTCCTGGTCATGGGAAGCTATCAGTGCAGCATTGGACTGCTAGTTATCAAAGGTAGCTGAGGAGAATACACAAGTGGTAATTTTCCCCCTGGTGAATTTAACAGCATGAAATCTCAGATAGTCTTTCCTGCCATATCCAACTTCTTTAAAAATAAAATAAAGTAAAATTGTAGCCTGCCTATTTAATGAGTGTGTAGAATGCTGTCCACATTGCAGAATAATCCTCTTTCGGCAGGAATACTGGGTATAATTTTCTACATAAATGGAAAAAAAGTAATCTTATCTCCAGTATATCCCTTTTCTGTGATATGCTGGGTTATGCAGGCTAAAGCTGTTGACAGAAAAATTCACCACTCGGGTGAGAAGCAAAGATGAGAAAAGGCATCCCAATGGTGACAGGAAACCTTTATATAATGAGGCAAATCCCAGAACCTCGGGGATCTCATTCACTATGGAAAACATTTCATGTTTCTTTCATTATAGGAATGATACGCTGTCTATTAAAAGTACAGAAGTGAGATTGTCTCGACAGTTATTTTAATAGAGTAACTCGCTTTGGATTGTCTTTTGGTTTTGGCAGACAATAGCACACGAGCCTCCCCCCCCCCTCTACAGAACCATGCATCTGGCCAGCCCAATCTATCACAGTACGGTAGAGTTAGAACCTCTTATTATACAAAATTGTCAGGGCATTACAATACAAACAACACATTCTGCACAGCTGCAAACCACCTATTCGAGGAGTCCACTTAGTTTCATAAACTTTTTCTGAGTCTCTGACACCTTAAAAAAACTATGACAGGTGGCATTATATGCCAAACAAGAAGAGTCGCTCACTATGTGACTACCAACAAAAGAAGAGAGTACAAGATAAATTCCAGTGGGGAAAATATCAGATATATTAATAATCCCTGGGAAAATATTCACATTTCCTTGCCTGTCATCAAAGCAAAAGACAACAAAGGATCAGATTTAGCTCAAACTCAAAAATCTCTCTCAACTTTGATTTTACATAATTTACTCCTCTTGGTATTGGTGCTGTTTGGCTGTTCTATTTGATGTGATTCTACTTAATACTAACATATGCATGTAAGTATAATCTGACTGAAAACATGAATAAGAGAATGTGTATTTGATATTTACACCTTTTTCACAATTGTGTGTGTGTGTGTGTGTGTGTGTATGTACGTGTGTGTCCATATAAAACAGCAAATAAAATAATGAAGCAAGGCATACTGTTCTGGGCTTATACATCTACTTTCTTTAGAGTAATTATTCTTCTCTAAGCTGAACTTCCTAACTGAAACATGCCCTAAGGCAATTCTGTATCATAACACTGTGGTTTATAGAAAGGCTTCCAATTTTGCCCATCCACACAATTTAGGAATCTCTGCAAGTGCTGCATGAAGGAGCCAAAGCCATCCACAGAGGGATGCAGGCTTATAGGAAGAGAGACAAGTACACTTTCAAGGGACTGAGATTTGAAATATTGATATAGTCACATTAATTGAATTTTTGCCTTGAGAAGTGATTACAAAAATGTTGCTCCAATATTAATTTGTATCTGCTTTGGATAAGATTAACATTAATTTCTTCACCAGTCCCCATTACTCTTTTATTATTCATTAACATCTCTCTTTGCATGTGTAAGAGACCTTGATGAAGCATGTTTATTCATAGCCTAACCTTTTTAAATAATTCTAACAGCTCTCTAACAGTAACCTTCCTGGCATGCTGAATATTTCTTCTTTGTTTCATTATTCAATGCTTGCACTCTACCCTCCACTTGAGATGCTGAACATGAATCAAACTCCTCTTCCTGTTGCTCTCTTCCTCCCCCTAAAATGTCCTCTGCAGTCTGTTCCCCCCGGAGAGCTCTGCTCACAAAACACACAAAATACTCCAGCA
>CABHPH010146109.1:15294-25590 GCA_902168325.1 Peromyscus nudipes | reverse complement strand
TTGTTTGTTTGTTTGTTTGTTTGTTTGTTTGTTTGTTTTGAGGTTTTTCTAGACAGGGTTTCTCTGTGTAGTTTTGGTGCCTGTCCTGGATCTCGCTCTGTAGACCAGGCTGGCCTCGAACTCACAGAGATCCACCTGGCTCTGCCTCCCGAGTGCTGAGATTAAAGGCATGTGCTACCACCTCCAAGCAATCCTTGAGCCTTTCTACAATGTAGTCCCTGGCTTGACTGTCCCTTTCATTCAGTCACCAGCCCTCACCTTCTCACCTAGGGCCCTTGTCACTTTAACCCCAATCTCCTGCCTTTCTTGGAATCTTGATGCCATTTTTTTTTTCTAGCCCATGAGCTCTTATAGTTCAGGCAGAAGCAGCTGGGACTTCCCACCTTAGTGCTTCCTGTAGATGTTGGTTGAACACAGACCCTCAGAGACCTATTGAGAAACCTGTGAGCTGTCCAGTGACCAGTTCCCCTGGTCTCGTCCAAGCCATGCTCTCTCAGAAGAGTTTATGGAAGCTCTTAGTGGGTACTGAGATGGCAGGCATGGCCTGGGAGCTGGGGGTCTAGGACTGGCTCTTTCTTGCCTGGTGTCTTATGTGGAGGAGCCACAGAGAGGCACTCCGGGTGGATGCTGACTCTCCTGGGCCCCTGCTCCTTGTAGCTCCAACCACAGGGCTGGGCAAGTGGTATCTACAAGGGAGACAACATGCCGCGTGTTCTATGACCTGACTCACTCCTCTTCCTTTTGTAGATCATGGGGGACATGAAGCTGGTTGCCTCATCACACATGTCCAAAACCTCCCATGGTGTGGATCCCTCGAGGGTCAGCTCCACGCCCCTCACGGAGGCCCCTGCTTTCATTCTGCCCCCTCGGAACCTCTGCATCAAAGAAGGAGCCACCGCCAAGTTTGAAGGGAGGGTAAGAAGTGTGGTTGACTGGGAGACGGGGGATGGGGGAAGGGGTGTTCATCAAACTTGTCCTCAGCAAGCCTGACATGACGGAAGGCCTAGTCTTCCCTTGGACCGTCATATAAATTGAATGTGTACCATCTTGCTCTGTTTCTTGGTTTATGGTGAGCTCTGGTCTATGTTGGTGGACTCAGCAATGAAGGGGGCCATGCAAATTGACCATCCTGAGGTAGTTTGCTGCTGGGTATGTTCTGGATACATGGTCTTGGTGTCAGGAGGAATGCACCTTGGGTTTAAATCTGGGCTCCAAAATCTGGGCTCCTAAAAATGGACCGATTTCTCTCCTACTTCTTCTCTGGAGTGTTTTATCAGCTGCCCTCCTGTACCACCCAGAGTAGTGAGATATCAGATAGAATCTCCTGATTTTATTTTGTCATCTTTTGCCAATGAATCTTGATCTCTTGCCCTCCAGGGGCCTCCATTTCTTCTTCTGAAAGTATGAATGACAGTTCCTTACCTGCTTCCTGTTAAATAGATAAGGATGAGAGCAGAGAAAAAAATCTGTAAAGATAGCTGGTGCTATACCCCATGGAAAAGTCTTTTAGAAAGCTGTTAGGCCTTAAATCAGCTTTACTCCGAGGTGACGTGGACACGAGGGAGGTTATGGGTAATGTTCATTTGGACATCAAATACAGGGATCCCAGCTCTGGAAGCTGAAAGGCTTTGCTGTGAGCACTCAGTGAAGTCTGAGGAATTCTTAAGTTCCCCTGTGACAGTAAGCATGAGCTCCTGGAAGCTATGGAAGAAAGAGGTCCAGCAGATGTGTCTTGGATGCCATTGGCCTTCTCTTTGTGTAGGTAGCAGGTTTGGCCACATAGTCCTTTGGAGAGTGTGCTGAGGTTTCTGAGTCGCAAAAGGCCAGAGCTGCCCTGAATTGTATTTACGCCAGGCGCTGATCTGTCTAGTTAGGACCTGTGCTAATGGGTCCGCCCTAATATCTAATTTTTTATATATTTTATCTAAAGCAGACCACAGGGACAATGTTGGGGATGTTTGTGGGCTCCACCAGCATGAGGCTCTCTTCTGTTGGCCTGAATTTAGTCTACCTCCTCTCAGCTCCACCCCAGGAAGGAACCTTGAGCGTTCAGAAATGGCTCTGGTGACCACAGAAAGGAAGGAAGTGCTGGTTCATGCCACAGCATTGGTGACCCTTGAAAACATTCTAGTAAGCAAAAGAAGCCAGGCAGGAAAGGACGAAACCACACGATTCCATTTATATCGCATGTCCAGGATGGCATGTCTGAAGGACAGAAGGAATAAACGATCCCAGCAGGTGGAGGAGAGAGGGATGGGCGTGGCTGCAGTTGTTACAGTTTCTTCCCGAGAGAAGGTGAAGACGTTCTGAAATTAGATCGTGATAGTGGCTGTGTGACTTTGTGAATGTTCTTATAAAATGCTGAACTGTACACATCGTAAAATTTAAAAGCCATTTAAGACGTGCCTTAGTCAGCAGAACCCCCCATCCTCCTACCACACGGCTTCTGAGAGGCAGCTCCTTCCTTGGCTCCGCTTCCTCACAGCACAGCGAAGCCCCAGCGTCTGTCACTGCCCCTGCATGAAGGAGCCGTAGCTTTGAGCTGAGAGCTTGGGACCTAGCAGTTGGCATACCTGCTCTCTTGTAGCTTCGGTGAGGCTAGGGTTTCTGTATTTGAGGGAAAAAACAACAACAGACAAATGCTGGCTGTTTCTAGCCCAGAATAGCCAATAAGACATTAAAAGTGCTTCATGATGTCAGAAAGTGTCCTAATGCCATACTTCTCTGGCTGAGCTGAAATTCACATAGTACAAATTTAACCATTTTGAGCAATTCAGTATCGTTTGGTACACTTACCAAGTTGTGTTAGTTGCCTTTCTGTTACTGTAACAAAATTGCTGAGTTAAACCAACCTTTAAAAGGTGGTTTCTTTGGACTCATGGTTTCTGAGCTTTCGACCTTGGTTGGTCCCTTGCTTTTGGGCCTGTGGAGGAGCAGCACATTGTAGTAGGGTCTGTAGTAGAGAAAGCTACTCTCTGTGACCCAGAAACAAAGAAACAGAAGGAGCCAGGGTCCCAACAGCCCCTTCAAAGGCACTCCTAATTTCCTTTCACTAAGGCTCCACACGCTAAAGGGTCTACCACCTCCTAATAGGGCCACCCTGAGGACAAGCTTTCATCACATGGGCTTCTTGGGGACAGTCCAAATCCAAATTGTAGCAATGTTGACTGCAGAATTCTTTTTTTTTTTTTTTTTTTTTTTTTTTTTGGTTTCTCTGTGTAGTTTTGGTGTCTTCTGTCCTGGATCTCGCTCTGTAGACCAGGCTGGCCTCAAACTCATAGAGATCCGCCTGGCTCTGCCTCCTGAGTGCTGGGATTAAAGGCGTAAGCCACCGCCGCCCGGCCTGACTGCAGAATTCTTAAAACGGCGTTGTCTTTGGAGTATTTTATTTGACTTCTGGTGACCCAGTAGATAACTGCATACTCCTTGTGGTCTGTGTGTTCCTTTTGAATCAGCCCATGGGCCTGCCCTGCCGCTTGCCACTGACTTCGGCAGCGTGCTGGTATAGCATGTACAGAAGGCTGTTAGAGAGAGGTATTCAGATAGTGACAGGTATTCCCGCTTACTTGCGGCGAAAGAAGCTATGGCAGAAAGTTCTCTATCAACACATGTGCTCTGTGGTCACAAACACACAAAGACATTCACATCAGGGAAGGGCCACCTCTAATGACCCCAGGATGAGGAAGCTGGTTGTGTTGATACCAAAGCTAAAGCTGAGCCAGGGACATCATGTCCTTGTGCCCTCACAGAAATTGGGTGGTATGTCATGGCTTTGAGCAGGGGTTGCTGTTAGGAGAAACTGAGCTCTGAATGTAGGCTCCCACATGCTTGGCCAGAGGTGCCAGCTGTCCCCCAAGGCTACCTCTGGACCTCTGCACCCTGCCTGCAGTGCCCTCCTCTCTGGGCACACAGCCTGTTCAGTGGCGTCTTCTGTACCTGTGTCTGCCTCACAGCCACTACAGGACCACAGCTTTGGGGATTGGGCTCTTGAAGGAGCTCTTTCCAGGGTACCTTTTTGAGGTCATGCCTTATCGTTCAGTTCTGCCCGGCAGTTCCTGTTGGACTCCCTATTACTAATACCCAAGGACCCCTGCTGGCTTCCCCTCCTTCTTGAGAGTTGCCACTCTAAGTGGAGGGGCCAGCTGCTTCTGGAGAGGCCAGGACTGTGCCCTCACTGAAATTCAGTGGATGCCACAGATGTGAGCAAGTCATGAAGTCTGTTTCCCCACCACCTCCAGGCCTGTGATGAGCAGTTGGTTGAAACTTGGGCTTAACGTTTTTATCCCTGAAAGCTAAAAGCAACTGCCCGCTCACTCCCATTTTCCTATCATGCCTGCTTTAAAAAAAAAAAGACCTAAGCGAACCCCTCCTCTGGTAACACACCTCTTCTCATCAGCGAGACATGGGTGACTTTAGAGGGGTGCTGTGGTTGCCCCTTTGGGTTCAGGCCCCTCTGGAGGCACTTCAGACTTGAGCCTTTCTTCCCCTGGGGTCAGGTCTGTTGCATCCTGTAGCACTTTCCCACTCTGTGACAGATAATTGAGCAGCGAACACCTGACCTATACCCATTCTCCTAGCGGGCTCTTCCAATCCCTGAGATAACTCTCGAGGCTTCCGCTGCAGTTCAGCGTGGCCCAGTGACGCATCTGGGCTGAAGTCATCTAGGGGGCTTCAAGGAAAGCTGTCTTCTCATGACTAAAAGCTAAGGAGAAAAGACATCGTGGATGCCCTCTCTCATTTTCTACCTTCCCTTCTTCCTGCCTTGAATACAAACAGCTATTTTAAAACCATGAGACAGTAAGTGGGCACACTGAGGACTGGCTGGAGGCAGGAGAACAGCAGTGAAGGACTAGCAACCCAGAGACAATCCTAAGGCTTCGAGACTTTCCAAGATAAGATCTTTAGCTGTGATCATCCGTACAGGAAATTTTACAAAAATATCTTCCTAGGGGCTGGAGAGATGGCTCAGAGGTTAAGAGTGCCGACTGCTCTTCCAGAGGTCTTGAGTTCAATTCCCAGCAACCACATGGTGGCTCACAACCATCTATAATGATATCTGGCACCCTCTTCACATAATAAATAAATAAATAAATCTTTTAAAAAAAATCTTCCTAACTGATACAGGTCCAATGATGCGTACATAGAGATGGTGTCCCTTAAATGAAGCTAGAAGCTCTAGTGGTCCCTTTCCAAATTTATTAGCCATGACAGGTTGCCTTATTCTGAGTTCCAGAAGAATTCCTTCCTTCCTTCCTGGCTGTGGCCGTTCAGAAGAAAGTCTTGCACTTGGAGGTAAATGGAGCACTCTGTGGCACTCCTTCTGTGCAATCAGGTCTAGGTAATTGGCTCACAATGTCTTTGAGTGTGTGTGTGGGCGGGGTTCTGCACGCCCAAAGCTTGAGAGGTTGTTTCCAGAAATTCACAAAAGTTTGCCTTTGTGTTCCATCTGTGCCCCCTTTAGACACAAGCACCCCATGTGGTGCCCTGACTTACATCTAGAAACCCCTGTTCTTCCATCCAGCTGTACCCTCTCCATACGGCACTTAGGACCCATCAGTTTTTACCACATGGTCCTGAACACACTCCCAAAGCCTACGAGAGCCTCTTCCCATGACTCTCGTTGCTGGTTCCCAGTGGTGCGCCTGTACACTCATGTCTTTGCTGGGCTTCCTTATGAGCACAGCCAGGGCCCCACTTGTTGGGCCAACTGAAGTACCTCTGGCTGTTCTCTGGCCCATGTGGGGAACTGCAGCATTGGTGGGCTGCCTGCCTACCACAGGGTCCGGTATGAGAAAGGAAACGGTGGGGGAACTACTAAAATCAGTGGAGATTTCTTCCTCTTTGCCCAGGGACTTACCATTTTCAATAAGCAAATAAAACCACAGCCCAGCCCTTCTGTTCTGCAGACCCGAGGAGTTAATGCTTTAAGGCTCCCTGAGAAGTACAGCCAGAATAAGGTTTGACCCAGGCCCTTGGGCTCACTGAGGTGGGCCTCCTGCAGAGTGCTGCTTTGGCCTTCTCAAGCCAGATGCTGCTTCAGCTGTGGAGAACGGAGAGGGAGCAGGAGAAAACCTACCTTGAAAGGGGAAATAATGGCTTCCATTTGTGCTTGAACCAATAGTAGTATCAGTTCCCTGAGGCCTCCTTCCCAGTTTCCATCCAACTGAGACATGAGGAATTTAAATGCCATGCCTGGCCTCCACTGGTTCCCCAGGAGTCCTAAGTGTTGTGGTGTAGAAAGGTGTGCATGCATAAACAGCAGCCGTGACTATGTGTAACCAGATTATTGGTGAAATTATTAAGGGCACTCCACGTAGTTAAAAGGAAGATTTATTTAGTGGGTAACTTACAAATGAAGGGATAGGTAGGTGGCGGGTTCTGTAACAGACACCACGCAGTCCAGCGGTGTTCTCTGGAGAACTCTCCTTGATCTACCTCTCTCGTCCAGGTCCAGGAAACAAGAGAGAGCGGCCGCGTCCCAATCTCGGGGTCTTCAGGGCCCTCCCTTGGCCCCGGCTTGTAGGCGTGATAGTAACCAAAGCCTCAGTGGGGGTTGGAACTTCCAGACCAAAGCTGGAATGGCTACCCACTACACCAGATGGTTGCAGGAAGTCTATCAATAGAGTTACTACTGTGGTGGGGAGGATGTGGGAGGAAGGGAAATAGGGTTGTCATGGCTGATGGGGTCACACATGCAACCCTGGTCTTTTTATCCCCACCTGGGAGACTCCAGAAAGTGCTATGTCAGAGCATTTGCACCTAGATCTTGTGTTTCACACACCATTTGAGACTGGCTTTCCTTCCACAGGTCTAATCCAGTTTCTTGAACTCAGTGGCTATTTCTTGTCCATCTTTGGGCCTCAAGAGTAACACAGTACCTGCTGTATGACTGTGTGCTCAGACCGTTTTTGCCTCACTGAGGACGCCAGAGTGGAGCTGTGCCTGAGCTTCCAGCCATTTCCAGTCCCAGTGGCTCTGAGCTCATTCTAAACACAACTGCAGCATCCCCACCTATTGGTGTAATTATTAAGGACACTCCACGTAGTTAAAAGGAGATTTATTTAAAGGCGTAACTCACAAATGAAGGGATAGATAGATGATGGGTTCTGGAAGAGACGCAGCGCAGTCCAGCGGTGTTCTCTGGAGAACTTTCCTCGGTCTACTTCTCGCGTCCAGGCCGCGCATCCCCGTCTCAGGACTTCAGGCCCTCCCTTGGCCCCGCCTTGTAGGCGTGATAGTTACGGAAGCCTCAATGGGGATTGGAACTTCCAGACAAAGCTGGAGTGGCTACCCACTACACCCCCCACCCTCCCCATCCATGTCCTAGGGCTCTTGCTCTTCCCCAGATTGTGCCTGGACCAAGATGCACTTCCTTTTCCTCCCCACTTTATTGACTTAGGTTCTGTTTCCTTTAGACCACTTTCCTTAAGTATTACTTTTAGCTGTTTTATTAGAGTACAGAAGAGCCATGGCTGTAGGATGTACACTGTTCCTGATAATCACACAAGATCAGTCATGAATAACTGTAGGAAAGACTTTGGTCTTTAAAATGTGTGATCCAGTAATCGTCTCTGTGCCTGTGTTAAAATGAAGAAAATGATTTCAGTGTTAAGCTGTTATTAATGGCACTTGTTGCCAGGCCTGACTCTCTGAGTTCAATCCCCAGGATATTCATGATGGGAGGAGAGGACCTGTGGTACACACCCCTGAGGCCCCCCCAATTAGAATGAATACATATAATAAAATAAAACTTCAGAGGCAATGTGGAAGGTCTATTTTTCAGAGGCAAGTGCCCATCAACAGTTTAGACAGACACTCAGAAATGGCCCGTGCAGATATGACATCTGTCTGAATATCCTTTTGTACATACAGTATGTGCTGATCTGCCACCCGCTGTTCTCCCTTAGTCCTGTTTCCCATGCATTTCACACGTCAGTAGATGGATGCACCTCGTGATGTATTCACCAGCGTTTCCACTCTCCATCGCTCCCTCTGACTTTCCCTAATACTCCAGCATCAACTTGGTTGTGCTCTAGCCTTTTAAAATCATGCCAGTGTTTGCTTTCTGTTGCTTCTGTAATGAGAGTGAGTTCTTCAAGGTCTGGATCTGCACTATTGAATAGGATAACCCCTAGCCACGGGTGGCTGTTTAACTTATGTTAATGCTAATTGAAATGAAATAAAATTGAAAATTCCTTTCCTTGGCCATCCTCTGGAAATAGACTTACTAGGCCATACACATACTTTAAGTGCTCAGTGGTTTTATGAGGCCAATAGCTACTGTGTCAAACAGCACAGGTTATCGAGTATTTCTGCCATCACAGAAAGCCCCTTGGACATGCCTGATCTAGAGCATTCTTGTTGATTCAGCTATTAGGTATTGGTGATTCACAGCTAAAAGACATGTTAAAAATAGCTGTTCTGGGTTGGAGAGATGGCTCAGCGCTTAAGAACATTTGCTACTTTGCAGAGGACTAGAATTTGGTTTCCATTGTCCACATGGCAGCTCTTAAACTGCCTGTAACTCCAGTTCCAGGGGATCCAAATCCTTCTTCTGGCCTCTGCTGCACACACATGATGCATATACACACACTCAGGCACATAAACATATGCATATGCATAAATCAGATAAGTACTTAAAAATACTTTTTTAAAATAAGTGTTCTGTTCACAATAGAAATGAAACATTGAATTCTTGAGAATTTACTTAAGGCATAAGATGTGTCCAAAGGATAATGTCACCTCTGGAGGAGAGAATGTTTTTCTCTAATCCTCTGACTGTAGCAGGAATGCTAGCCTTAGCTCAGCCAGCATGAGTTTACTCCCTAGATTCCCGCAGATATCTGCTCCAGGTGGCTAGCAGACATTGCCTACATGCCACAGCCCGTGAAGCAATAGAATAGAGTGATAGAGTAGATATTACTGAAAACTAGTTGTCAGCAGTTGGTGGTCACATTAGGTTGACATGGTAGATTGAACAAACTTAGCAATTCTTTGCCTTCTACCTATGCCATGGAAATGAACTTAGAGAGGCCCAAACGAGGATGAGTTCAGAGCTGCACTGAGTACCGAAGAAAAGGGTATCCATGGTTTCTAGGTTTCCTGAAGGTTCCCCCACTGTTCCTATTGGAGCAGACCTAGGATGAAGACTCCACAGAAGACAGAGCTTCCTATTTGAGGTCAAGGATCTGGGGATTAAAGGAAAGACAGTTTTCTAACGTCTTTGTGGAGAAAATTAGAGCTCTTAGTGTAGCTATTGGCCAGTCTTGGGGGGAAAGGATGTTTCTTTTGTCACAATGAGGAGAGTTGGATGTGCTGTATGCTTGCTGCATGGCCAGAGTCTCTTAAGGGAAGTTCGTCAGGAGACTGCCCCACATGCAGCGTGTAGCTATCCCCCTATTCAAGAGGATGGGCTTGTATTCAGTTTTGGAAGGTTCATTACAGCTACCTACACTTGGAAACTAGTTCTTTAGTCTGAATTAGATAATGGTTGGTCCCAAGCTATTTGAGGAAAATGTATATATTATTATCAACCCATAGACACAGCTCAGAAGTGTTAGTTTAGTTACAGAAAGCAAATTCTGAAAGCTTTGGCAAGTAAAGCAGCAGTGAATGGGAAGCTGGAGGTAGGAGAAGAATGGCAAAGTATAGGACACAATGGGGCGTTATGCAGTAAATATTCTCTGGAGTGGATGGGTCGGATAACCACAGTTCAATTATGTGACTCAGAAACCGTAACGACAGCTGGGTGAGGTGGCACGTACCTGTAATTTCGGTGCTTGGGTAGCTACGATCCCACAAACAACAAACAAACCCACAATGATACAGGTAAATAACGTCCATTCAAGAACCAGATTTGGCACCTTTTGCTTGTGGTACTCCCAGGACATTTGAGTTACTATTTACAAGTAGAAAGCTTACTCCTACAGTTCTATTCGAAGGGCCTTTCTTTTTTCTTTGTAAAAATATATTTGTGTATGCATGCTGTGTGTCGTGTGTGTGTGTGTGTGTGTGTGTGTGTGTGTGTGCCAGAAGAAGGTGTTGGATCCCCGGGAGCTGGAGTCACAGGTGGTTGTGACTTGCCCAGTGTGGGTGCTGATAACACAAGGGGCTTTTTTTATTTTATTTTATTAAAATTTTATCCTGGCATGATCGGACACCAGACGGCCTGGGAATTGAACCTGGGTCCTCTGGAACATCAGTCAGTGCTCTTAACCACTGAGCCATCTCTCTCTCTCTCTCCCTCTCTCTCTCTCCCTGTCTCTCTCTCTCCCTGTCTCTCTCTCTCCCTGTCTC
>CABHPH010146109.1:0-15194 GCA_902168325.1 Peromyscus nudipes | reverse complement strand
TCTCTCTCTCTCTCTCTCTCTCTCTCTCAAGATTTGCCAGCATTTCCACATGGGCACGCCAGCTCAGCAGGTGCTATCTGTCCAGTCTAAGGATGTCTTTTCCAGGTTGCTCTCATCTCTACCATTTGCAGTTTTCTCCCAACATCAAGGCCGGTGCCTGTTGCCAATTATGACTTTGGCATCCCCTCAGTCCACACACACTTGTCTAAATTCATAGTAGGGCAGCAGAAGATGGGTAAGAACAGTCCTCAGATGGTTCTTCTCCACGCCCACTTTTTGTGGCTGGGTTTTCTGCCCAGTCTCTTTAGGCATCTGAGGTTGTGACCATGCCATAGATGCCCAATAAGAGATCTAAAAATCCAAACGGGACTGGCAAGAGGAAGGCAGCCTAAGTCAGAGCAAGTCTTCACTTTTCCTAGTGGAAATCCTCTAAGTACTGTCTGAATGGGCACGTGGAAGTGGAGAGGACATGGTGGGTACCAGAGGCTGGGGAGGGGAGGGAGGGCAGGAGAGATGGGCAAGGTTAAGCCGTGAGTCCTCAAGTGCAGCTGGTGGGCTTAAGGAACTTTGGGTTCCTATTGCATAGTAAATGACTATAAATATCAGTGCTGCGAACTCCAGGATGCTAAAAGGAATTTGAAAATGACCTCCATAAAGAAACGATCCATGGCTCTTGAGCATAGATGTAACTGTGGTTATGTGACCTGTGTAAACAACAGTCCATTTGTGCACATGTTGAAGCATTATATGGTACCCCATTAATGCATGTAATTTTTATAACTTGATGTATCCACTAAAATGCATTTATTAGGAAACCGATCAAGTGCCTTAATTTCTTTTCCTGCTGCTGTGGTAAAATACTCTGACAAAAGCAAATTAAGAGTGGGGGGTGGTTATCCTGGCTCACAGTACAAGTGTAGATGGAGTCCAACATGGCCAGGAAGTCAAGCGGCAGGAACTTAAAGCAGCTGGTCCCGTCATAGCCACAAGCAGGAAGCAGAGAGCTGTGAATGCATGTTGCTGCTCAGTTCCCCACAAATGTAATCCAGGACCGACCCTCGCCAGAGAATGGTGTCTGCATCCACAATAGACAGATCTTCCCACATCATCTCCCACGGTAGTTCCCAGAAGCCTATCTCTCGGATGATTTTAGATTCCATTTAGCTAATGATAACACTAATCATCACACCCGGAGAATATTGATTATGAAGTTAATGATAAAAAGAATAGAAAGATGATTCTGAAGGCTGTGCTTGGGAAGTGATACTTTTGCAGGAAGGGGAAAGATTAAGAGGGGGAAAACGTCTTTTAGTCAGTTTATACTCTCAACATATACCTTTTACTTTTCATATGTTCTCATCGCTGGAGTTTCTGTTCACAGTACATGAAAATTATGTCTGTAAATTTTTAAAGCATAATAAAATGCTTGTAAAAATATTTGTTCCAGCAACCCGAGTTCAGTGTCCAGATCCTGTCAGATAAACGATCAAAGACAAATCCAGAGTTTACACTGGAAATCTCATAGACAGCATTTGGACATGGAAAAACATGTAACTGCATCAAAATGCATTACCCAACACTGCTGGAAATTCAACAGACGGAAATGTAAATATCTTCCAAGTGTTGTGTACCTGAAAAATGAGCGAAATAAAGCTCTCAGAGCCCGTTGCGGGGGCCGTGAGGAGGTGGGATGTTTTCTTTGCTGCAAGCGTTGAGGATTAGCTCAGCCTCCTGGGACCCAGACTGGAAGAATGTTATAGGAGCAATAAAACCATTGATCCACTTTACCAAGAATTCTGTTTTGACACTGTAACTTAACTCTCAATGGAGAAGCGGGGAAAACAGCCAGAATAGAGATGCTCAGAACACTAGAATAGCAGAAACGGAACCAGCCTGTACCCAGAGAGAGAGAGCGTTAAATAAATGCATCAATATGGCAACTATTATATAATATCTCACCTGCTTGGCATTTGGGGGAGCTACATCCATAAATGGAAATGTGTGAGAATAGCATAAAGTGGAGAGAAAGTAGAAACCAGGATGTGACTTCGTAGACTGACCTCAATCTCGTGGAAGCACGGATGTGCTTATTACATGCGATTAGTAGAGGCTTTGGAGCCTTGGAAGTAAGATGTGGTGGTGTTGTTGTTGGACATTCTCTAAATGTTATGTTATATCCGTGACAGCTTCCCAATCAGAGAAGACAGGGCTGGCACAATTAAGATGGACCTGGCTGTGCTAGGGAGGGTCTTAGGTGCCTATTGTCTCAACTGTTTCCAATTAGCCGGTCTCTTTGTCTTGAAATATAAGCAAAGTGGAGTGGCGGAATGAGCAGTTGGAGATGGAGGGTCCAGACCGAGGTGATCTTACAGCTACTATACTACAGGTGGCCACAAGGTCAAGGTGTACAGGACTGGGTTGTTGCTCATCAGTGGGCCTGGCCTAGTGCCGGTTCATTTGCCTCATTTCTTAGAACCCTGTGTGTTGAGATCCTTGGTCATGTGTAACATTCTTCCAAATTCAACGTTAGCTACAAAGATACCACTTTTGTAATAAAAACAAAAGCAAGATGGGTGAGTTGAGTCTCCAAAGGGAGGAAAAAAAACCAACAGCAACAAACAAACTTGGCTGCCACCCTCCGTGTCCGATTTTGGTAACCAAACAACTTTTTCTTCTCTGAAGCCTTTTTCAGCTCTACCATCCCATTGTATTCTCTTTCTTTGCCGTGTTTGAGGCAATTTAGAATTCAGTCAGGTGATTACCATTCTGTACTATAAGAAGCAGTCTTGTCTGGGGTTTCTGCCTGCTATGGAGTTGCCTTATAGCTGTGGAGAAATCATTGCACCTCCTTCGAAAGTCACAGTTCACCTGGTCCTAAGGCCCTGTAAGAGCTGAAATTCTATGGCATATTTTATAGTATGTGATATTTCACATGTCTGACTTTTGTTTGTTTGTTTGTTTTGTTTTTGTTTTTTTTTTCCAAGACAGGGTTTCTCCGTGTAGTTTTGGTGCCTGTCCTGGATCTCGCTCCTTGACCAGGCTGGCCTCAAACTCACAGAGATCCACCTGGCTCCTGTCTGACTTTTACATCATCATTGCCATCCAGATATGAGCTCCCTATGTAGCTCTAGCTGATCTGGTATTTTCTATGTAGTCCAGCCTGGCCTCGAAGCCCCTCTCCTCCTGCTTCAGCCTCCTGAGTGCTGGGATTACAGGTGAGTGCACCACACTCTGTCTTTATTGTCTCTCTTTTAGGGATGGGGATGCAGCTTCAGGGTGGAGTGCTTACATAGCATTCACAAAGCCCTCGGTTGGACTCTCCAGCACTGGAAACAAACATGGTTGTCTAATATTGAAAGCCTGTCCCTCTGTTAGCTCCTGGTTGTTGCCCAGCACGGAGAAATTGTTTAGCTTACAGGCTCTTTAGATGCTAGTCTCTTGCCTCATTAATGCCCTGCATTTATTGCAGGTAGATTTTTGAGTGTCTGGGTCTGATTCACTCAACTAACATTTACTGAGCACTTTCTCACGAGCCAGACAGTTACTTTGTTGAGAACCAGAAATGTGTGAGAAGGACAGGGCTGCCATTTGTGAACACGGCTGTGTATGCGTTCTCCTCATCACCCTGGGAGCTGGCCAAAAAGTCTGAGAGTTGTTTCCCTTCAGCATTCTATTATATTATTTGGTCTGTTTGTATCCGGTGCCAGTTCCCTTTATAGGTTATTCTGATCAGATCTCATTTTTTAATAATATACCAGACATCTGTGTGGCCTTGTATAATATATGCTCTCAGTCTGAGAGCAGCGAGGGCTAATGACCCCTCTTCCGTTTCCCAGCACTCTGGGGAAACACAAGCAGAATTACACCAGGTGAAGCATACAGGGAGCGTCAAGGACTCTTGAGAGCATAGTGCTCTGCAGGAGGGCTCCGGGAAGAGCAAGACTGGTGTTAACCACCTCCTACAAACCACATCCACCACCTCTGAGTGGTGGTGCTGAAGAATTAGTGCCTAGTGTTCCAGATGCTAGCTGATCAGCCCTCCTGGGCTTATCTCCTGTGGTGAAGCTCTTCCTATTGCACAGTCTTGAGTGTTTCCTTTCAAAACAGAACCCTCTTAGAGTTTTGTGATCAGGCTTCTCACCAGCTTCCTCTGCTGTGCAGGATCAGTTCCCCGTGAGACAGATCATATGGACTCAACCCTTCCTAATGGTATTTGTTCGGGGATTAAGCACTCTTAGTACTGTTAAGAACGTTAGTGACGTTTGAATTTTTCTTTATTTTGTAGCCGAATGCTTGGCCCACATTGAAGTGTGTTCACCTCATGTGTGCCTGCTACCCAGAGATCCAATAACAGTGTCAGATCCCTTAGAACTGGAGTTACAGATGTTTGGGAGCTGCTGCTTGGGGGTGCTGGGAACCAAATTCGGGTTCTCTGCAAGAGCAACAAGTGCTTTTAACCCCAAGCTGTCTCCCCAGAGTCATGAGTTAAGGTTTTATTATAAGCAGCCTCTAACGCCTGTTTTCCCCCCCTTAAACTAGGATGTTAGGGGACAGTCGTTTAGCTCAACTGACAACTGCCAGACCCTTCTCTTGTACCTGGTTACCTAGTGTAGGGAGCCGTCAGCCGTCTCTTCCCTTCTTTAGCAACTGTCCAGGCTGTTGACAGAAATCTGTGTGCTGTGGACACTTCATGGGCTCCTCAAGGAAACATCCCACTAGCTCTTAAGAGCACTGCAGCCATGGCTTCTCCCAAAGCCCCAGTTTCTGCTTCTGTCTTGTTTCCATCGTGATTGTTCCAGACCACTTGCGCCAGCTCTGAGGGACATCACTTTGGCGGTTGCAAACCTCTGTCTGCTTTAGATGACCTCAGCCATCTTGAAGCTGTTTTTATACAGGAAAGAACACCTTCCCAGTGACAACGCCAAGATTGTGATTGGTGCTTATGCAATGCTGGTAATCGGTGTCTATGTGAGACGTGTGGGTTGGTAGGTCTAGAAACCATACGTGAACAAGATTGTGACTGGTGGAACCAAAAATCCTACCCGAATGCCAAACCCCTTTCCAGACTATATAAGTAAATAATCACATTCCGTTTCCCTTTTTTGTGGTCAGGCTAAGCAATTTCTTCAAGCATACACCTCTTGCCCCCAGTGTCACAACACTAGGCCCCCAAATGCCTCTCCCAGTCGTCTTTTGACTATTTTAGTCTCCCACAGGTAGGGTGGGATGGGCTGGTTTCACAGAGAACAGGTGACTTCAGTCATGGCAACCGCAGGAAGGTGCCTGAGGTCTTTAGGAGAGCAGCCAGGAGGAGAAACTGAGGTGTGAGCTTCTAGGGCCCGTGGAAGTACTAAGAGGGAAAGAGACGGTGGAGAGCTGAGACTGTGGAGTGAAAAGACGCTAAGGCTTTGGGGAGCTGAGACTACAAGTTCTGGTCCCTGTAAGAGTTCCAAAGAGAGTTCCCGAATATGAAGAGCTATGGTTCTCCCAACACCTGAAGCTCAGGAGCTGTAACTCTGGCTGCTGGGCTGCCTGCATTCAAAGCCAGAGCAGGTACTCTTCTGAGCTGAGTCCCCAGAATTACATGGGTCTAGTTTAGGGGTGTAAGATTTTAGTTAGCAGAGCCACAGAGCATTAGGGCTTAAGTTGCCAACACTAAAGGATAATACGCATTTTCAATTCTTACCTAAGGAAAAGAACCCACAAACACTTGTAACATCTGAACTGGCCCTCTTCCCATTGTCCCGTCACCTAGGCCTATGCCGTTATCCACACTTTCTGGTCATCTCCTGGGCTTTGCCTCCTAGGCATCTCTTAGCCTTTTTTATTGGATTCTGCCTTTCCAGCCTACCGGTGCTGCCTAGCCTCTTCCAAATCCTACCTCTTCCAGTTGTCTTCTTCTTGTTGTCCATGCAGCTGTAGATTGTACCAGAGCTTTCTAGTATACTTTTGGTTTCAAGTTCTGCTTCTTTGGGAACTTGTCACTAGAATGAGACGCCCTTGTGAGCAAGTCTTTCTTCGTCGTTGGGTTCTCCTCCGCCTCTAAAATGGATTCCTAACTGTGGTAGATGCACTGCCTTTGCACTGCTATGACCAGAATACCCGAGAGAACAACTTAAGAGAAGATTTTTTTTTTTGGTTCAGTCTATCATAACAGAGGTGGCAGGACAGAGGGACTCAGTCCATGGCAGTGGGAACATGCAACAGGTGTTTACATGGTGGTGACCAGGAGAAATGCCAGGCCAGAACCAGAGATACGTATAGCCTTCAAAGGCCTGACCCCAGTAACCTACTTTTACCAGCCATGTCCCACCTCTAAAGGCTCCACAGCCTTCAAAATAGCCCCATAATCTTGGAATTTAAACTGTTCTTCCCATGGCCCTCTGAGATGATTTGATTTAATTATCAACCTGACACAACCTACAATCACTTGAGAAGGAAGTCTCTATGAGGGATTATCTACTTTGGTTTGGCCCGTAGTCATGTCTGTGTGGGATTGTCTCAATTAAATTAATCGGAAGACCCAGACCACTGTGGGCAACACCATTCCCTATGCAGGGTATGTGTGTGGGAGGTAAGGGTAGTATCCTGAACTGTATGAGTGTAGAAATCAAGCTGAGTGCAAGCAAGTGTGCATGTATACACTCATTTCTTTATTCTCCTGACTGTACATGTGATGTGACCCACTCACTGTTTTAAGGTCTTGCCACCTTGGCTTTGCTGCTTTGGTAGATTGTAACCTGGGATTGTGAGCTAAAATAAACCTTTGCTTGCCTAAGTTGTTTTTTGGTCAGTTTATTTTATTATAGCAACATAAATGGAAATTAAACCACCTCAGAGTGAAACATGCATTTAGTTGACTTAAACAGTTCCCATAGTTTTTAAGAGCTCCAACAGTGTCCAAAAGTTCAATGTCTCTTCTGAAACGCAAGGAAATTCTTAACTGTGAGCTCTTGTAAAATGATAATTAATAACAACAACAACAACAGGTTGCATGATTCCATCATACAATTGCACAATTCCAAAAGAGAAGAGCAAGGAGATAGCAAGAAGAAATGATTCAAAACAACTTTGAAACCCAGCAGAGCAGACTATAACAAAAAACCCAAATCCTATACCTCAATGTCCACAGTCCCCGTAGCATCCAGGGCACATGGTGACATATGTGGGCATCAATGGGTTTGGGAAGATGTGTTCCAGTGGCCCTACAGCTGTTCACACATGGCTTCTCTGCTTGGCCAGCTGTGCTCTGCCTATAAGCTCCCCTCAAGGACAGTACACATCCCTGGCATCTCCAACATCCTGGGGTCTGCATTGCAACTTAGGTTTCAGCTTTGCAGCCTTCATGCATAGCCTGCTTAGGAGCAAGGAATCCAGTCCTGTTAACACATTGCCTGGCTTCCTAGGCAGTTTTTGTTTTTGTGGTTGTTGTTGTTTCCACTCTGAAACTCTGGTGTAAGCTTTCCTGGTCCCACAACTCTGGCATTCTGCTTACCTATGAAACGGGCGTCACATGGATGATACCATGGCCCTACCATGGATGCTAGCTCGGGAAATAGTTGATGAGTCCCTGGACTGGCTAGTTTTTGTGTCAACTTGACACACGCTAGAGTCATTAGAGAGGACAGAACCTCACCCGAGAAAGCGCCTCCATAAGATCAGGATGTAGGCAGATCTGTAGGGCATTTTCTTAATTAGTGATTGATGGGGGAGGGTGCAGCCGATTGTGGGTGATACCATCCCTGGTCTGGTGGCCCAGGTTCTATAAGAAAGCAGGCCTTCGGGAGCAAGCCAGTAAGCGGCATTCTTTCATGGCCTCTGCATCAGCTCCTGCCTCCAGGTTCCTGCCCTGCTTGAGTTCCTGTCCTGACTTCCTTTGATGGTGAACTGAAAGTGTAAGTCAAACCCTTTCCTCCCCCACATTGCTCTGGTCGTGGTATTTCATCACAGCAGTGGTAACCCTAACTAAGACAGCCCCCTTAGACATAGCTGCAGTGGCCTCATGGGTAGCTGGACCTGGACAATACTTTCCTGGAAAGCTCTTTTTGGCAGGGCACCCCAGTGGCATGCTCTTTCCTGTGGCCCCAGTGCCCCATACACAGCAGAAACCAAATCCCAGGCATTTATTAGTATTTCTACTTTGCCTCTCAGGATTTCCATCATAAAGGTGGCTATAAGTAACCAGCAATAACCATGCTACAGACTAAATGCTAAGCTATATTTAGATTTTATTCACCAAATAAATTAGATCATTACTTGTGAATTCAGCCTCCCTCTAATTTGCTAACGCCAGGTAGAATATAGCCAGGTTCTTTGCCAGAAGGTAACAAGAGTGGCCTCTAGTCCATTTCCCACCCCAGACCTGACTGTCACCTGAAACCTCAAGAGCGCAGCCTCTACTGTCTGTATTTCTCTCCACGTTTTCAAACTCCCACCACCAGTCATCTGTGAGATGGAGCTGACAGCCTTCTGGGGCTTCTCTAGCTATAGCTCCAGACTTTTCCAAATCCTCCCCTACAAGCCAGTTCCAAAGGCCTAAGAACCGTGTGGTCAGATTTAGTCCCAGAAACAACTCCCACTTCCCTGTGTTCTGTACCAGTTACTTTTCCATTGCTGTGACCAAAATAACCAACCAAAAACCTTAAGGGAGGAAGGGCTTGTCATTTCAGAAGTGTCTGTCCATCATAGCAGGAAAGGCAGGACGGAGCAGCTTAGCCATGGTGGCAGGATTGCGCGGTAGCAGACCAGGAAGCCAAGAAAGCTGTCGGGAACCAGGGGAGGGTATAATATGCAACATCTGCCCCTAGTAACCTACTTCTACAAGTCATGTCTCACTTCCTGAAGACTCCGAAGTCTTAAAAAAAAAAAACCAAAAAACAGAAAACAAAAAACAAAAAAAACCAACAACTACAAATTGGGGACCAACCAATCAAAAAATAAGTTTGTGGTGGTAGGGACGGGGCATTTCAGATTCAAACCATAACAGTAGGCTTATTTGTGTGTGTGTGTGTGTGTGTGTGTGTGTGTGTGTTGCTGTTGTTGTTTTGGTTTGTTTTTAGACAGGGTCTCATGTAGCCAGTGCTGGCCTTAAGCCTCTAAGTGCTGATATTACAGACATGTACCACCATAACTGGCAACGGTAGATAGCCAATGAGTTTTGGTTAAGCTAGTCCTGAACAAGAATGAGCTTCAGTGTATCAGGACACTACATCAGTCTGGGGACGCACAAACGCTATCTTTTCAAATGACGCTCTCCAGCGGCTTGTGGTTATCACAAAGGTCTGCTTCACTTGAGATCACCGGCACAACCTGGAAGGAGAGCCGGGCTGGTGGCCAGGTGCCTGGGATTAGGTTTCTGCGTGCTCTGACTTCTAGGCATGAGTTTCTTTCTCTATAAGATGAGGAGGTCAAAGCAGATGACTCCCATACCCCTTCCTGCACTGACGTTCCATAACGTCATAGAATAAAGTATGAACCAGATATTGGCGTCAAGACCTACTGGTCCTCTTAACATGCTACCGTTGCCCCCATTCTCTTCCACAGTGCTTCACGTCAGTTGTGGCACTCAGAAGGCTGGCATGGGTCATCTGTACGTGATTTATTTCTGTAAACACTAGCTGTAGGATAACATTTGCTATTCCTGGGATAAAAATATGGCAGAACCACAGTGCTGTCCTTCCGTGCAAGGAGCAGCCACCCATATGTATTCCAAACACACACACACACACACACACACACACACACACACAGAGAGAGAGAGAGAGAGAGAGAGAGAGAGAGAGAGAGAGAGATGCTGGCTGAAAAGGAAGTGCACTCTAGTGTCAGTTTTGAAAGAAAGTGCCTCTGCTAAAGACCCTTCTGAGATGAAAGGTAGTTGGGGGACAATGATAGAAAATAGAAACCTGTGCCCTGATACCAGACAGTGATGGTGGGCATAGGAATTGATCCACATTTTTTTTTCCTTTCATTTGGTGACATGTTGAGTCCCCAGGCAACTTTTGTACAAGGTGCAAGTCCCAGGCAGAAAACCCCCGTAAGACTGTGGGTAAGGCAGATTGGGCCCTGCTAAGGGATGGAGTTCAGTGGCCAGCACAGCATCCCGAGCCTAGGAAGAAGGGATGCCAGGGAAGTGGGAAGCTCTTGGCCACCAAGCCCCGGGAAGTCTGACAGAGGGGTGAAAAATGAGCCTGGAAGAGTTGGAGCCAGGAAGGCAAGGAAAATCAAATCAAATCTGGATCCTGATTTAAGAGGCATTAGGCTGAGGGGAGCCAGGCACCTGGACATACTTTCCACAGCCTGTCATACAGGGCTTGCATTATCCACCACAGTGAGGGAAAGTGGAGCACTACTAGATGCGCCCCAGCCTGTGGTCCCCACAGCCAGGTTGCTCAGCGACAGAAAATGCTTGACAGGTGGAATGCTTTGGGGCCAGAGGATAAGGACACTTGTTATGCATAGAAAGAGGGGAGGGGAGCGTGTCTGGAGCAGTTTGGTTCCAGACAGTCTCCCTTACGTACAAGGAACCCTTGAACATAATTAACGAATTATGAGGGGCAGAGCTCTTTTGTAATAAAGGTCCACCTCTTCATCTGGAGTTTGAAATGAATTCTAGAGACCTTAACACGTGAGTCATTACTCTGGAGAGATTTTTAGAGAGGGTATTTCTCAAAGCGGGGACTTTCAGAATCCGCTGAGCCTTTCAGACAGGCCAAGGAGAGGCCATGTTAGCACAGTGGCTCTGTGAGCCACTCAGGTCTGGAAGTCAGTATCCCACTGTAGGCGTCAGCCACCCACAGGGGATCATGTGGCACATGGTGGCTGGCCTTCAGTGTCTTGCCCAGCTTCACCTTTGAGAATGATATGTCTGATGATCGTGTATCAGGGGAAGGAGGTCCATAGATGGCTGTGCATGGTCAACTCATAGATTAGTAATTCTCAACCTTTTTTTCCTTCATTGTCATCCCCCTACAGAGCTCCACAATAGGAATTGAATGTCACAGATAGAGCCACTATTTTTTATGTATCATAGTTTGCATATATATGCATGTATGTTATATATATATACATATGTATATATATAGAGAGGGAGGGTTTTATTTTTGCCCCTTCTTAGAACTAATTTTTATCCCTATAGGAGCATACTGCCTGGTCTTGGTGAAAGTGGGGACTTGTGGTGTGTGTTTGACACTTCCTGGGGACATGATGACATGGTGGATGGACAGAGATATATGGGCTAAGAGAGGCCTGGCTCTCTGGAGAATGTGGGCAGGACAGAGTGACAGAAGGAAGTCTGTAAGAGTAGCAGTGAGCTGCTACTGGATGGGGACATGAGAGTCGAGGGGCCAGGCCTGTGCCAGGAAGGGTATGTGTGTCAGGGCTGAATGCCCGGGGAGGTGCCCCAGCTCCCTCTCAGAGACATCAGATGGAGCAATACTCCTCCCCTGCCTTACCCCATGGCTCATAGCCATCCCATCATTTGCAAGCATGGTGGATTTCCTTTCCCTTCTGAGATGCTCCGCTCTGACAGTGGCTGCTGTAGAAAGTTTATGTTGTTGGAGCAGAGACTGGGATACAAAGGGTCCAGGGGATAATAAGAATAAGAAGAATGGTGAGTCCAAAGAATAACCATCTAAGAACCAGTTTCTCTCTACTGAGAGTTTGGGCATCTAGACCAGCGAGAGCATTTACGGGGGGCCTGGGCTGAGAAGGACCATAAGGTGTGGTGACGTGTGGGTGTCAGCGGAAGGGTCCCACGTGGTGGGATGCCGTTCTTAGTCGCTCTTGTCATTGCTATGGCAGAATAACAGGCAAAATCAACTTATATGTACGTAGGGGGAAACGAATAGTAGATAGCGGATTCAGTACAGTTTGTGGTTTCAGGGAGACCACTGCGCCCTGAGGAAGAGGTCAAGATGCATCTAGCTACCCAGAGTTACCAAACCACACTCTGATATGGTGGAGTCCCAATTCTCACCCTCATCCCTGAGACATTGGAGAGCTCCACCATGTGCTTACAAACAAGTACTTTCCAGACCTTGCCATGAAACACTGAGGCAGGAAACCAAGTTCCTCTGTGCATCAGAGTGGTGGAGAGATTAGCAAGGATGCAGGCCTCACAGGCAGGTCTGGGCTGGGATTTCTCCTGCTTGTGTTCCCTAAGCCCCATGGGTGTGATGGGAATAATCTCCCACCTCACTGCACAGCTGGGAGACTGGTACAGTAGCAGATGTGTGCACAGCAGTTGTCTAATAATGTGGAGACATCTTGCTACAGTGGACCCTTTGTCTCCATATGGAGACACGTTCCAAAGCCACCTGAAGCCACAAACTGTACCAAACCCTCCAGATACTGTTTGTCTTCCCCTACATATGTACGACTGAATTTAATTTGTAAATTAGACACAGTGGAAGATCTATGATGATAAACTAGTGATACAATAGAGGAGTCATAGCCATGCTCTACAACCAAACTGTCTAAACTTAGGACTGGTTTGTCCCCAGACTTTTCTGTTTACCATGTTTTGGATAATCATTGGCCACAAGTATCTAAACACATGACATGTGAAGCCTTAGATAATCCGGAGCTCCTGCGGAAGCAGGAGTCGGATCGCTGGGCTGCCCACAGCGCTCCTCTGACAGTCCCTCTTCAAGACACCGTCAGAGTAGAGATGCTGCTGCTTAAGGAAACAGCTAGAAGAGCAAAAGTAAAAGGAAGGTTGAGTCTGGGTCTGCCGGGCCCTGCGGTACCATTGCTGTTTACGTGTAGTTGCCCTGTGTTTCTTCTGAGTGGAGTCTCTTTTAGATGGTCGTGCCTGGGAGTCGGACTTCATTTTTACTTCAGCCCTATCCTCCACCACCTGTGGCCTTGGGTAATTTGCCTGATTACTCTTGAAGTCATTTCCTGTCTGTAAAGAGGAAGTGACGCTGTTCTGGCACTGTCTGGATGGAATGTCATTGCTGCATGTGTAAGAGTATGTGCTCGGTAGCTTTTTGTCACGAGTAAAGTCATTCATGCTGCTGGGCATCCTCTGTTTTTCACCTGAGGTGTCAGCCATTTTCCAGAGCGCTGTCATGTGATATTAATGGTTACTATTCTGTTCAATACAATAAATACACTGCTGTTTGATGAATCATCCCCCCCTCAACCCACGGCTGCAGTTATTTAGGTGGTTTCTATATTTCCTCTTTTAAATTGACTTCACATGTATATCTTTATATATAAATCTTTTAATTTTATATTTAATATAATTTCCTAGGGATTGATAGTTGACAGTAGAGAGGTTAATGGGACAAAAGATTTTCATCTCAAGTACTTTCCTGAGGGCTACTCTTCGGTTTAAGTTGCCATCAGAAAGGGATGAAAGGCTGCCCCAGTTTTATGGCCCTTCAGCTCTCTGGTCTGTGAGTTGATCAAATATCTCTCTCTACAAGTTTCTCTCAGCCTCTGTCCGTCTGTAGGCTGCTGCTTCTCTGTTTCTGCCAAACTGCTTCTGAGTTGGAATCCTCCAGACCTCACTCTGCATCTCCCCTCCAGCATAGTCCACCACTATACCAGGGTCTGGTGGAGCCTGCTACCCAGCACTGGATGAGTGGAGGCAGGACCGCCAGAGTGAGGCGTCTGGCGGTGGTAGGGGAGGGAGAGGCGGTGAGCACTCACAGGCAGATCTCTTCTCTCTGATGTTCAGACAGCTCCATATAGCCCAGAGTAGGGACATGAAAGGGCCCACACAGGACCTGATAGATGATAAGAAATGAAAGCTCCAGGCTGGGGATCAGGGAGAGTGATGGTGCAAGACACACAAGGAGAGCAGTGGTTGAGAGCCATCTTCCTCTAAACGTTCATTGGCTTTGTCCCGCTGGATAGGCTTCCTTTAAAAAAAAAAATTACAGGTTGGGGATTTAGCTCAGTAGGCCCTGGGTTCGGTCCTCAGCTCCGGAAAAAAAGAAAATAAAAAGGAAAAAAAAAAAGTTTTGCCCGGCAGTGGTGGTGCACGCCTTTAATCCCAGCACTCGGGAGGCAGAGGCAGGCGGATCTCCTCTGTGAGTTCGAGGCCAGCCTGGGCTACCAAGTGAGTCCCAGGAAAGGCACAAAGCTGCACAGAGAAACCTTGTCTCGAAAAACCTAAAAAACAAACAAACAAACAAAAATTACTGGCCGCAACAAATGAAGGTCAGAGGACAGCTTGTTGGTCTTCTCCTTCCATCATGCAGGCCCTGGGGCTTGAACTCGGGGTGTCAGGCTTTGACAACCTCCTGAGCCATCTCACTGACCCAGGGTCAAGGCTTTGTTGCTCTTTTCCCTTTCCCTTTTCCTTTTCCACACCACATGTCCCTGATCCACATTTTGTTGACTTCAATCTTTCCTTTGCAATCACATCCCTCCTCAGAGTGTATGTGTCAATCTTCCTCTTCGGGCCCCAGACTAGGGGCTGTCACGGTGTGCAGCACTCCCTGGAGCAATGGGGGAGTTTCCCAAGGCAAGTGTCACCCCTGCTGTGTTGCCTGGAAGAGGTGTGTGACAAGTGTAGTTGGTCCTCTGGATCTCTGAGTTCTACATCTGTGGGTTCGACCAGCTGCAAGAAAAAGGCGTGTGTACAGACTGTTTTCCTTTTTTTAAAGATTTCTTTTAGAAATTTTAATTATGTGTGTTGGGGTAGTATGTACACATAGCTGCAGGTGCCTGCAGAGGCTGGAGACTTTTTTATCCTGTAGATCTGGAGTTAGAGGTGGTTGTGAGCCACCTGCAGAGGGTGCTGGGAACTGAATTCTGGTCCTCTGCAAGAGCAGCACACGCTCTTAGCTGCCTGTCTCTCCAGCCCCCAGGCTGTTTTTCTTGTCCCTTATTCTCTCAACAATAGTGTAATGACTATGCACACAGCATTCATGCTGTCTTAGATATTATACATGTGCTACAGATGCTTTCATGACATTTTATTTATTTGTTTGTTTTACTTAGAATTTTTACAGTGCTGGGAGATTGAACCCAGGGGCCTTGCACATACTCAGCAAAAATCCTGCCGCTGGGACTGTAGAGAGAGCTCAGCAGTTAAGAGCACATACTGCTCTTGCAGAGGACCCAGGCTTGGTTCCCCACCACCCACATGGCAGCTCACAACTACCAACAACTCCAGTCACAAGGGGTCTGGCACCTTCTTTTAACCTCTGAGGGTTCCTGTATGCACATAGTGCGCGCGC